>OZ023215.1:18244351-18410178 GCA_963995525.1 Escarpia spicata
AGCAGCCTAAGAGAAAAGCCAACACCTTATGCTAATATCTGAACAGTACAGAATGTTAGCATCAACAGCCTAAGAGAGAAGATAAAACCAAAAGGTTATGGTTATAATTGGACAGTATAGATTACATAATATTAGCATCAGCAACAACCTAAGGGAGAAGTCATCACAATGAGGTTATGAACAGTGTAGATTACAGAATAATAGCATCAACAAGAGCCTAATGGACAAATCAACACCAGCATGACATCTGCCATTCTCACATAAAAAACTTTTTGTTACAGAAAGTAATTTTTTTTCTCAGAATTTCAAAATATACGATGGAATGCCAGAACGCTCCAAATGTTCGGCATCCATTTCTGATGGCTTGACCAACCCTGTTGCCTAGCAACAGGCCACGTGATGAACAGGTGAGTGGTAGAGGATCGTACCTGAACTGTTGCATATACTGTACAGCCTTCTGGTAGTTCTGAGAGCTGATACTCTCCAGGATCAACGTCTGTATGTCTGACTGTGTCACTGAGTTGATGAGTTGCAATACTGACTGCTCCCCTGCCTCCTCATCCGCTGCCCCTTTCTGCAGATCCTCTTTTAACTCCAGCACCTCTTTAGACAAGTCCCCCACCTGTATCGTACGCAAGTAAAATGGTATGTTCATATATAACATAGTATCCAAGTATTGGGACTGCTCAAAATACTTCATATTTCACCCTCTGTCCGACCTGTTCATTCGGACACCATTCCAACTTTGTTGGGAAGTATTAAGACACTCTGCAATTACGGCACTAAATATATTCACACACAAACATCCACCACTGTCATTTGGTGGCTCTGGTGGGATAGATACATTGGCTGGTTCACTACAATTTTAATTTTGTTTATATCATCATAAAGATTGCAGTGCCATCTACAGAATGATGTACGTAGCAACGTATTTGTTATAGCAGCAATTATTACTGAGCACTATGTTGCTCAAAGATGATATAGGGAACTACATATATGATTGTAAAAAACATATATCATCTTTGGTGTTCTGCTCAGGTTCTTGGCTTTTTACATAAGTACATTATTATTATGTAGACAAGACAATCCATTTGGGTTTCTTCACTGATCTGCTGAACTGACAATAACGAAAAAATAAAAAAAATAAAAGGGAAGTTCTTATATAGCACAGTATCCAGTCCTTAGCACTGCTCGAAGTGCTTTACACTGTGGCAGACCTGAACACCGTCTTACCTTCTCTGGGGAGCATTCAGCCATGCTGCAATTAATGTGCAGACTAGTTATACACAAATATTGACCACTGTCTATAGCCAGGTACTCATTCATACAGTTGAGTGAACTGGAGCAACATAGGCTGAACAAACTTGCCCAAGGTTTGACACCACAGCACAGGATTCGAACCCGGAATCTCCTGATTGAGGGTTGATGCTCTAGTCACTGCATCACTGCACCATTACCCCACTGCACCATTACCCTACTGCACCATTACCCCAATGCACTTTTTCCATACTGACCTGTGTTGGGTTTGAGAGGTTGCTGAGGTTTGTGACGAGCTTCAAGAAGCCTTCGTAGAGCTGAACGAGCTGGAAGTGGAGCTGGTAGAGGCAGTGACACAGACTCACCATGTTTGACTTCTACAACACAACCACAGTCATCTCTGTAGTAGTGACAAGGTCACTTCTGTTGCACCTAAATCCTCGGAAACCAAGCTCAGAGGTGCAGCAATACAAAAGGATTAGTCAATCTCAGAATCGATAAACCGTATTAAAGTCGTCAACAGATGGATCGATACTCCTGGGAGCTAAGGTGGATACGCAAGGTTATAAAGGTAAGTTTTTAAATGATGGTGAAATATTGTAATATTTTCAACTGATCTAACACTAAGAGGGAGCATATTCCAGAGAGTTGGTGCAGCAACAGAAAATGCTCTAGTTCCAATATTAGTATTGACTATACGAACAAAAAGTAAATCAGAATTAGGCAACATTAAGTTTTTCATGTCAATAATATTACATACCAATGGTGTGCTGGTAAAATTTTGTCAGTGATTAAACTTAGTTTTGCAGGAGATCAAAAAAATATTTTTTTTGTACATTTTTATGTATCATAGATATCTGTACAGGGCATATTGTGTAACTTATATATGGAATGAATATCACTTCTTTTTATGTGGTTACTTGGGAGAAGTTTTTTTGTAAATTTGCCCAAAAAGTCACGAGGTTTTACCAGCACACATCAATATATAATGAACAATTGTTGGGGTGAAAGCATTGATTTTAGGATCTCTATATTTGTACAAACAAAAACTAACTTCCTAAGATAAAACAACTTGAAATTGGTATACTTGAAAAGAGCTACTGGGCTGTGCCTTCACGAGACAATGCAGGCTCCACTTCACAAGAATTACATATAAATTTGCCTATTATTCACAGAAATAATGGAAAGTGTACTGGCTCAAGACCATCTCCAACATCACACTCCACCAAGCAACAAATCAACAACATATTTGCCTCACCCTGAAAAAGTGAAGGTAGACATGGCTCGGCCATGACTACAGGATGAACAGCGACATGCCAACAAAAACAGCACTGACCTGGACGCCAGCAGGAAATAGAAAGAGGTAGACCAAAAACAATATGGCGACAAACAACTGACGAAGAACTGAAGACTGCTGGGCTGACCTGGGACACAGCAGCATGGAGAGCCCAAGACAGGCTGACCTGGGACACAGCAGCATGGAGAGCCCAAGACAGGCTGACCTGGGGCACAGCAGCATGGAGAGCCCAAGACAGAGGGGTCTGGAGAGATCTTGTGTCGGCTTTATGTGCCACATGGCACAAAGTGGACAAGTCATTATTCACAGAAAAACATGCTGTATCCAGTCTTTGTGACTACACTTTACACTTTACCCCTGGCAGACCTGTTCAATCGAACACCATCTCGACTTCTCTGAGGAGCATTCAGCCACGCTGCAATTAATGCGCAAAGTTTATTCATACACTAATACAGCTAAGTACTCATTCATACAGCTGAGTGAACTGGAGCAATGTAGAATGAACAAACTTATGCAACAGCACAGCATGTTTTCTAACACTAGTAGAAAGGAAAGGACACCCACCAGCTCATCACTGCAAGGTTCCACCTGACACCCACTGATGGAAGCGTTCCTCATGGCAGTCTTGATTGTCTGAACATGCTGCAAACATCAAGTATTTTACATAATTTTAATGTGTTTGTATTTAATTTTTACCTACATTTTTATACTAGATATGTGTATATAAATGTCTCGTACTTGTTATTTTTTATTTAAATGTTATTTTAATTTGATCTGGATTAATTTTTACATATATTTTATGCATGAATAATGTATTTGGAACTGTGTGAAATAAACTACATTATTATTACTAACATACCAACATTGTAAATATATAAACTACTCAAAAACAATAATAAATTATGTCATTAAAGAAAACTATGCATTAACATGTCATGTATATTACTACATACCATCTGCTTTATTGCATAATTTGTTTTAAAAAATGTACTGTAACCAATAATATGTGTATATAAATGGTTTAAAATTAATTATGGTCAAGATTCATAATCAACATAACAACATTGAAACAATGTGGGAAGTAAAACCAGAAGTGCAAAATAAATTTACAGATTTGACTGGGTTTATGGACATGTAATTATAATAACAATTTATCATAATCTTTAATGTAAACACAACATGGCAACTGCCTATCACACCTCTGCTGTTTGTTCTCGTCTCATTAAATATGTCTCGTAGCTCTCGTGAATTTCCAGTAGGTTAAACTTGTGTTTCTCCACCAGGTGGCAGGCCATCATCTGCAAAACGACACAATCTATTTATATATTTTAAAAATGATAATTGTGATTTTTGAATGGGCTAGTCCTCGATATAAGGCTCTACAAATTTTAGTAATGAAGTAGTCCCCTTCTGGAACAGTACTTGGTCGTATAAATGAGGTGGCCATACTACAGGGGGACACCTGTAGTTGGTCTTCTACCTTCCACACAGCACCGAGCAAGACCGCATGAATAATATGCATGATGTGAAATCATGCTGCTTAAACTGCAGTTTTTGCTGCCAAATGGCCTTTGCAGAGGAATAAAATGGCATGAAAGCTAGCCGCTGGTCGCATTAAGCAGGCGGCCGCTGTAGACATGTTGTTTCATTGGTAAAACAGTTAATGCAACAGAAATCTGACTGCCTATGACGGATGGCTGTTGGCGGCGGGGGAGGAGAATGGGGGGCAGGGAGGGTGGCTCAAGAGAGGGACTAGTGTAATAAAGTCACATGTAATTTACAGTAGACAGCCGTGATACTTACAGCTTCGGTATCAACAAACACCAGCGGGCACTCCATTTCTGTTGTAAGTAGTTCTACAAGCGTCACTGTGGAGAACTGGGTTAGGGAAACGTACGGATGACAAGGCACAAAAACAGGTGGGTACAGTACTCTAGCCAGATTTGCGAAATTTTCTAATTTACCTGTTGTAATTTGTTACCAGTAACATACAAAAAAACCAATTACAAATGTATCAGGGGTTAATTGATAGTGGCCAACTGGATGTCCAAATCTATGAAGAATATTCTACTTGTTATAATAATATTATGAAGTATACACAAATATAAAAATACGAGCCATGTTACCCCGGCATTGCATGGCGAGAAGAGACACCTATTAATATTTTCTGGTTAAAGCCGCCTCTACACCAAAGACACTAATACAATGCCCATGGATAGCTCCAATGTTACTATGTAATGTCAAGATATGATATTACTATAATACTACAATCCCAAGCTGCAAGTTAGCACATGCTCACTTGCCTGCAGCTGCTCACACGAACAGCTACAGGCAGTACCAGCCACCAAGATCCCACCCCACAGGGGCCCCTTGGGTGAAATTTAGAAAACTCTAAATCTATGAACCACTCTAATGGGCTCGCTAGCACACCAACCAAAGTTGAGTGCCATGTACGTGAAACTGACAGAGAACATACATACATATAGAAGGACAGACCCACACTGTTTTATAATAAAGAAAGATACTCGGTAACAAAAAAAACATGGAAGGAACTACATTGTGGAAGGATACACAGCTGAGTGCCGAGGCTCTTAGTTGTGTTACTACGCGCCAGGTAGGTGCACGCGTCTTTTGTGACTGAGTTGACGCAATGTCTTGTTTCCTGCAAAGAAACACACATACCAAGGTGATATTAGGACAGCATTGACAACCCACCCATTATAGCAACAAGTAGCTTACCCAAGGTGCAAGAGACAAGGAGCAGTAGTTATCATGATTGCAGTACTTTCTCAGTTGCACCATTTGGAGAGCTTTTATTAACAATTTAGCAATTATCTTTCTCTGACAGGTAAAACAGTATATTGGTTGCACGTAAGTAAATAATTCTAATTTGCTTTTATTGAACATTCTTCAGGATAGTTCATTTTATTGAATAAATTTCTTTATAACACATCCAAAATGGCTTTCAAAAATTGTAGTCAGGGAGGCAAAGAGAAGAATATTAAATGTGAAAGAAACCATCTGGATATACAAAGGTGAAAGTGGCCCGGTGACGCATCCTAATGTTAACAGTTGTCAGTATTCAAGATCACCGTTAAGGATCGACAACAGTTATAAAGAGCAAAATCAAGATTATGAGTTTATAAGAATGTTAATGAAACGGTTCCCAAGGTAAAACAGGTAAGATAAGACCTACCTGGAAGAGACGGGTAAACAGGTGGAAGGTGTTGACACTTACCTGGAAGAGACGGGTAAACAGGTGGAAGGTGTTGACACTTACCTGGAAGAGACGGGCGAACAGGTGGAAGGTGTTGACACTTACCTGGAAGAGATGGGTGAACAGGTGGAACGTGTGGACACTTACCTGGAAGAGATGGGTGAACAGGTCGAAGGTGTTAACACTTACCTGGAAGAGATGGGTGAACAGGTGGACGGTGTTGACACTTACATGGAAGAGACGGGTGAACAGGTGGAATGTGTTGATACTTACCTGGAAGAGATAGGTGAACAGGTGAAAGGTACTGACACTTACCTGGAAAAGACGGGTGAACAGGTGGAAAGGTGTTGACACTTACCTGGAAGATATGGGTGGACAGGTGGAAGGTATTGACACTTACTTGGAAGAGATAGGTGAACAGGTGGAAGGTATTGACACTTACCTGGAAAAGACGGGTGAACAGGTGGAAAGGTGTTGACACTTATACCTGGAAGATATGGGTGGACAGGTGGAAGGTATTGACACTTACCTGGAAGAGATGGGTGAACAGGTGGAAGGTGTTGACACTTGCCTGGAAGAGACAGGTAGAAGGTGTTGACACTTACCTGGCATAGACAGGTGGAAGGTGTTGACACTTACCTGGAAATATGGGAGGACAGGTGGAAGGTATTGACACTTACCTGGAAGAGATGGGTGAACAGATGGAAGGTGTTGACACTTGCCTGGAAGAGACAGGTAGAAGGTGTTGACACTTACCTGGCATAGATAGGTGGAAGGTGTTGACACTTACATGGAAGAGACGAGCAAACAGGTGGAAGGTGTTGACGGCATGTGTGCCTGAGTTGTCTGTCATGACGCGATTGACATGACTGCGCCAGACGTCCTCGATGTCATCGCTGGACATGACGAGATACATGAGGCCGGCTGAAGACGGTGAGGAACTGGTCGGACTCAGGTCTGTCATGTCCGCCTCACTCTCTATGCTACGAAGGCTGTGGCTGCAACACAAGGGATATATCAACAACAGGCTAACTTCTGAGTATAGTGCATCTCCTCCCCAGCTATGCAGGCTGTGGCTGCAACACAAGCCATATATATGACCTAGTGGACATTAAGTTGAATATTGTGAAATAGAGGTTTGTACCTTTTTGGATTTCATGTATCGTGGGCTTTAAAATGATAACTTATAAAATAGATATCTTCAGTATTTTTTTATTTATTGATAACATTGAAGCAAACGTCACAAAAGTGATGTGAGAAAAGAGGTCATTTCGACTGAAATAGTCTATTGTTTTTTTGATATGTGGGTTCGTAAATGCATGTATTTTTGGTTTTAGGAAAAAAATTGTGTCAGATTGGTGATCTGAGCTGCATGGATGTATCTGTCCACTGTATATCAAATGATAAAATTCTGGTTGTTTTTATGCTAATAAGAATTGAGAAGATTTGTTCCATAGTTGTTACCTTAGCACTAACAACAAAGCTTGGAGAAAAAAGCTACAGACAGAAAACCTCTCCTTAAAGCACTCAATAGTTGTTATTACAAGACTACTGTCTAAACAATACGCGACAGTGATGTAAGAAACACATCAACTACGCGACAGTGATGTAAGAAACACATCAACTACGCGACAGTGATGTAAGAAACACATCAACTACGCGACAGTGATGTAAGAAACACATCAACTATGCGACAGTGATGTAAGAAACACATCAACTACGCGACAGTGATGTAAGAAACACATCAACTACGCGACAGTGATGTAAGAAACACATCAACTACGTGACAGTGATGTAAGAAACACATCAACTACGCGACAGTGATGTAAGAAACACATCAACTATGCGACAGTGATGTAAGAAACACATCAACTATGCGACAGTGATGTAAGAAACACATCAACTACGCGACAGTGATGTAAGAAACACATCAACTACGCGACAGTGATGTAAGAAACACATCAACTACGTGACAGTGATGTAAGAAACACATCAACTATGCGACAGTGATGTAAGAAACACATCAACTACGCGACAGTGATGTAAGAAACACATCAACTACGCGACAGTGATGTAAGAAACACATCAACTACGCGACAGTGATGTAAGAAACACATCAACTACGTGACAGTGATGTAAGAAACACATCAACTATGCGACAGTGATGTAAGAAACACATCAACTACGCGACAGTGATGTAAGAAACACATCAACTACGCGACAGTGATGTAAGAAACACATCAACTACGCGACAGTGATGTAAGAAACACATCAACTATGCGACAGTGATGTAAGAAACACATCAACTATGCGACAGTGATGTAAGAAACACATCAACTATGCGACAGTGATGTAAGAAACACATCAACTACGTGACAGTGATGTAAGAAACACATCAACTACGCGACAATGATGTAAGAAACACATCAACTACGCGAGTGATGTAAGAAACACATCAACTACGCGACAGTGATGTAAGAAACACATCAACTACGCGACAGTGATGTAAGAAACACATCAACTACGCGACAGTGATATAAGAAACACATCAACTACGCGACAGTGATGTAAGAAACACATCAACTACACACATTGAGGGCTATCACATGACACTTGTGATACATGTCACACTATAGTGATACATCTCTAAATAAATTTATACCCCTCAGAATTAAATGAAATTAATACACCTCAGGAAAAATTACGATGATACAGTACAGACTAAAGGAAAAAAGTGAAAACTATACACATCAGAATAATGTAAAAGTTATACACCACTGAATAAAGTGATAAACCTCTGAATAAAGTGATACACCTCTAAATAAAGTGATACACCTCTAAATAAAGTGGAACTGATACATCTCAGAATAAAGTGATACACACAAAACGAACGTGAAAAACATATACCTCATAATAAAGTGAAAGTGATACACCTCGTAATAAAGTGAAAGTGATACACCTCAGAATAAAGTGAAAGTGATGCACCTTAGAATAAAGTGAAAGTGATGCACCTTAGAATAAAGTGAAAGTGATGCACCTCAGAATAAAGTGAAAGTGATGCACCTTAGAATAAAGTGAAAGTGATGCACCTTAGAATAAAGTGAAAGTGATACACCTCAGAATAAAGTGAAAGTGATGCACCTTAGAATAGTGATACTATTACTGACTCATCATTCCTCATAATGAAGTTAAATTGATACACCTCAGAATAATGGTAAATTGGTAAACCTCATAACAAAGTGAAAGTGATACACATAAGAATAAAGTAATACACCTCAGAATAAAGTGAAAACGATGCACATAAGAATATAGTGATACACATCAGAATAAAATTATACTGATACACTTCATCACAAATTGATACACCTCAGAACAAAGAGAAACATTTCATAAAAAATATGTTTGTTACACATACAAATTATAATACCATTAGACAATACACCGTATATAGGAACAGTGAACCTTAATTTTCCAAAAAATACCACAGCATTAGAAAGCTTCATATTCAAGCAAAAAAGATTTACAAAGATTGCAATAAAACAAAAAAATCTTTTATTTATTAGTTTAGTTTAATTTATTAGCCACAAATTCAGAGCAACAGAGACCACAGATCCAAACACTATGTTACTATTTATCCCCCAAACAACATTTATGTGAATTATTAGTGCATGCAAAAAAGTAATTTTATTAAAGCAATAAATTATTCCTTCACAAATATGACACAAACAGAAAAAGGAGGCGCATTGTTTGTTTTCTCAGACCAAAACATCTTCGAGAGCCAGGAAGTACTAAATACATCAAATGCCCTTGGCATATCGCCCTGTTGAAATGTGGATTTATCCCACACGCCCAACTTTCCTAAATCAGAAAGCGAGTAATATGACATGTTATTGTTGACACTTGGCTTGTTATAAATACAGAATGTGTGGATGGTCGGATGGGTATTTTTCTTGGAATTGCTTTTTGATGTTGGGCGTGCTGAATCTGTTGTACTATTTCCAATTGTCTATGTTCGTTGGTTTAGATTCCCAACTGAGCAGACTCAACATTAAATGTTTTCCAGGAAAACAAACGGATTACCTATTTATTTATGAATGCATTAACCCCTTAGAAAGTGTGCTTGAAAGCGTATTTTAGCTTTGTCAATGCATGGAGGTGGTGTCATATTCTGGATACTTTTGTAACTTGTGTCACTGGATTCTTCAGTTATTTACTGCGCGTTAGTTTTTTTTATATGGATTTGTTTAAAAAAATGTTGAATGTGCACCGTTTAAAAATATCAACTGACAACAAATTTGTAGATATGCACAGCATTCTATGCAAACACACCCCGACACAGAGCATCGTATTTTGTATGTTTAATTTAAAAGTTTATTAGTATATTTAACATCATCTTGTGCGGAATTCAATTATCTTTAAGGTAAACACAACTTGCAATGTTAGGAAACAATGGACAACAAAGTTAAATGCAAAACACCAGGTGCACCAATATCATGGTGACAGGTGCACCTATATCATGGTGACAGGTGCACCTATATCATGGTGACAGGTGCACCTAGATCATGGTGATTTTGTATGCGAGCTGTGAGGTCTCGGGGTGTTTCATCAAATGACGTGAGGTCTACAAGGTTAAGCAATCATTACCCGCTTTCTAATTTACGTGATATTTGTATGGAGCATAAATCCATGTTTCGACAGGTCAATACAACAGGGACACTTGATGTATTCAACTCCTGACTCATTAGGATGAACCCAAGCAACCTCCGACAGCGAGTTACTACAACACTTCACGCGGTTAGAGCGCCACCCGTCTAAGTAATAAGCATAATCCTCTGCGAAGGTCCCGAGCAAACTTGAGATGCAGGTAACAGGTAATGCAAAACAATGATGACAGTCGGCCCATAGCAAGCAATAACGGAGAGCAGACTTACACAGAGCCACAAGAGTGACACGTTCGGCTGAAAAACATGACAACCTTGTTCACGTGATGTTTGTTTATCAATACCCTACTGCAACCCCACAGGTGCAGTTTATCATTAAACGTGAATCTTGAGAATGGACGTTACACGTGGCCATATAGAGATACTAAACAAATGTTGTTCATAGATTTAAAGTGATCAGTCTGAATTGTTTCCAAGTTTGAATAACAAAAACAGGGTGAGAATGTCTTTACTATACAGTGAGCAGCGTTGATGTTCTGACATTTTTTGATTTTATCTTGCCCTATTTTTCCAGCTGGGGAGTTTTTTCAAAATTACTGTAATTCCGGTTGTAATTAAAACAAGTCAGCAGGAACTTTTCCCACATAAAATGGAAGGATGGACAGATGGATGAAGTCAGGGAGCGAGAAGGAGGAAAAGTGGGAGAGAGAGAGGGAGGGAGGGAAAGGGACGGATGGCTTCAAGTATTAAAGGAGGTGGGGAGGGGAGAGGGTGGCTAAATGGGTGAAATGAAGGAAGGAGGTAGACATGGAGGATAGAGGGAAGAGGAGATGGGATGGATGGATGGATGGAAGAGAGAGAGGATGGATTCAAGGATGCAGGAAGAGAGGGGTGGGAGAGGGCGGATGGATGAATGAATCCATGGTTGGAAGTAGAGATAAGAGAGGGGGAGGGAGTAAAAAACGGAAGAGGGATGGAAGGGAAGGATGCAGGGATAAAGGGAGGGAGATTCAACGAGGGAGGGATTGAGAAGGAAGGAGAGAGGGAAGGAGCGGAGAGGCCGAGATAAATGGTGGGAGATTCAAGGAGGGAAGAAGGGATGGCTCAAGACAGAAGGAGGGAGGGAAGGAGCGCAGAGAGGAAGAGAGGGAGGTATATCATCATGCACTCATAAACAAGAACACTGAACATCATTCTGCTGATGAAGACCATGTGAAGTGGTCGAAATATACAAAAAAATTGAAAAGGAGTTTCTTGAGAACTAAATATATCTAATCATAAAAACCAAGAAACCGGACCATCAATCCATTGAAGTACTCACGAAGACTCTGAGCGGTGGCGTGTCCTCGTGTCCATTACTGTCGGGTTCAGCAGGGTCGTTGAGTCGTACCTGGGAAGGTCATGTGGAAATTCTTCCACCGGAGTCTGCGTAAGACAGAGGAAACACAACATGAGGGCAAACAAATAAATACCACTGTATGTTTTATTGAGTATTGCTGTACACAGAATTTTGTGATAACATTTTGTTTATACAACTTTAAGATCCATTTGCTATATTTAGCTGTAGGACATCAGTTGCGAACAGCGTGACCTCCGCTTGAAAATGGCAATCATGTTTAAAGATGCTGTTCAAAATGGCAACAAGCTATGCTTTTGAAATGTCCATCACCCACTTCCGGACACCTCAGATATTAGTGTAACAAAAAATCACAGTGGGAATGAATCCCTCAGTTTGAGAGTCAAGTCTTGGCTGGCTCATGGACTATGATTGCTTCACAAAAAATATTTTAGGATAACATTTGCAATGTCACTTCTAATTTTGGTCAAGAAATTGTTTTTAAAAGTTTTAAGACAGACAAAATACAACTGAACAGACAATGTATATTTCAGCTGTATTTATGAGTTCAGACATGACTCAAACTTGTAATGTAACAAATTACAATATGTTATAACTGTAATCATGAGTTCAGATATGACTAGAATGTGTAGTGCAACTAGTTACAATACATTATAACTGTAATTGTGAGCTCATGTATGACTAGCACTTGTAGTGTAACCAATTACAATATATTACAACTGCCATCAGATACACTGCCATGTGACCACCCACCAAAGTAAAGGTATGTTTTTTATACAGCGCAGTATCCAGTCCTTAAGACCACATTTTACACTTTACTCCCTGGCTGATGTGTTCAATCAAATACCATCTCAACTTGTCTGTGAATCATTCAGCCATGCTGCAATTAATGCACAAAGTCTATTCATACACAAATATGCACCTCACTCCAGATTTGTTGCACAGTTGTATGCCAACATTAAATTTATTGTCCATCAACTAGTCTTTCAAAATATATCTGTAGTGGACAAACACGAGGATAACTTCACACAAAACAGGTGACTGTTACAACCGCGTTAACATAGTTTGCCGTAGTGCCATTTCCCCCCTGGTGGCAGAAATTTGGGGTTCACAACCGACCACATTATAACTGAATCCGTGTTATAACAGGGCGCGTTATAATGAGGCATGACTATTACAACTGTAATTGTCAGTTGAGACATAACTCAAGCTTGAAGTTTAATTAATTTCAATATATTACAACTGCACTCATCAGATACTGCCACGTGACCGCCTACCGTGACTGAGGACGTCCTCACCTCATCGTCGGAGGATTCGTCGCGTGAACTCTCCACCTGTCCTCCCTCCTCAATGTCGTTTGTCTTAATCGAGTCGCGCTTCAGGCCGCCAAAGTCGTACCCAGCATCTGGATCTTCGTAGAGGAAGTCAAATGCCTCGAGTGCTTGGATCTGCTGATCCGTGCTGCTGTCATCACCCAACTTGATCTCTCCTGTTCACACAAAGTTACAACTTGATCTCTCCTGTTCACACAAAGTTACAACTTGATCTCTCCTGTTCACACAAAGTTACAACTTGATCTCTCCTGTTCACACAGTCAGTTTGTCCTCTCCAGTTCACACACAGTCACAACTTGATGTCCACTGTTCACACAAAGTCATAACCTGATCTCTCCTATTCACAGTCACAACTTGATTTCTCCTGCTCACCTATCATCGCCCAACTTGATCTCTCCTGTTCACACAAAGTCACAAATTGATCTCTCCTGTTCACACAAAGTCACAAATTGATCTCTTCTGTTCACACAAAGTCACAAATTGATCTCTCCTGTTCACACAAAGTCACAACTTGATAACTTCTGTTCACACAGTCACAACTTGATCTCTGCTGTTAACACAAAGTCACAACCTAGTCTCCCCTATTCACACAAAGTCACACCTTGATCTCTCCTGTTCACACATAGTCACATGTCTCTGATACCCCTGTACGCTTATTGAAATGCAAAATTTGACATATTGACAACATTTTGCAACTCAAGTATTAAATGATGTGTACTGTTTGCATACAAGAATGAATACAGTAAGTTGAACTGTGAGTCAGTGCCAACACAACGGGAACTTAATAGTGGGCTCGTCACTCCTTCACGAAGCATACTGATAAGTAAGCATAGTCAAGTTGTCACTGACAGATGGGGACTATTTCACTAACATCTTTGTCAAATTGTATGCCCAATTTTACTCTTTAAAATCAATTCCGGGATCTTGTATAGTGAAAACTGTGACATTTTCTTTGGTGTGTCACAGAAATAGTCTCCCTGGTGACTTTCTGCATTTAGCAAAACCCCTTGGATTTAACAATGGTTCTGTTTCATGACGGAGTTTTCTTACGAGGTCGTTGTCTCAGTGTAACGGTCCCCAGTCATCAACTAACAATGACGCACCCACCTGGTAATCCATCTGCGGGAATTGACCGCTCCTCACTACTGTTGGTCATTGTTGTTTGTCGTTCAAGCGTGTCGCTTGGCGAATCGTGACTGAAGATCACCTGGAGGCAAAACACAGAACTAGTAACACGTCGCCTTATATCATTATATCGCAGTGATAACCATGCCCCAAGATGTTCAACAGTAGTCAAATGAGTGTCTATTTACTGAAATTTATGTACTTATTTATTTTTGATATCGCGGAATTAAAAAGTTATGCTGTTGTTTGATTAGTTTTATTGGAATTCGGCTTACAATTGGATTTATGAAAATCATTTTGAAACTTTATAATTTTTGAAAAATAGGTAAATTAAGAAATAAACAGATCTTGTGATCTGTATTCAAAGAAAATGTTTTCGGACATGATTCTCCTTCAAGGAAACACAATTTTCATAGAAATGTGACAGATCATGTCTGTTCGTTGTGAAGTCAATGGTGTTTGCCATTGACAGAGAAGTATGTCATCAGCTGAAGTAAAGATAAGCATGTCTGGAAGGTAGAAAAAGTTAGCAGCTGAAACAATTTAAAACTGCTGATTTCCGGAAGAAACGGGAATTGTCAGTACACTGCCTGACAGAAGGGAAGTTACAGTAAACAATCAATACATCATTATTTCCCCAAAACATAAATTATCCTCACAAAAATGACAAGTAAAATGGAACCAAATTATATTCAAAGTCACATATCTGTTTCCTTCCATTCTGTAAGAGAAATATTCTTGTAAATACATTCATGGACACGCACAAGACAACTAAGCATCTGTTTACAACTACATTGATGATCCCAACTAAACTCATCAAAAAGAAACAACTATTCTCCCGACATTCCAAACATGCTGAGTGACTATTCTATACATGGAACATTTATAAATATATTCTTCTGTAGTGTGACATTTTCAGTTCTTCTGTCTACACCTGTAGTAAGGTATCGAGTCTAGAAGTCTTCACATATCACCCCTGTTCTTCTGTCTACACCTGTTGTAAGGTATTCAGTCTAGAAGTCTTCACATATCACCCCTGTTCTTCTGTCTACACCTGTTGTAAGGTATTCAGTCTAGAAGTCTTCACATATTACCCCTGTTCTTCTGTCTACACTTGTTGTAAGGTATTCAGTCTAGAAGTCTTCACATATCACCCCTGTTCTTCTGTCTACACCTGTTGTAAGGTATTCAGTCTAGAAGTCTTCACATATCACCCCTGTTCTTCTGTCTACACCTGTAGTAAGGTATCCAGTCTAGAAGTCTTCACATATCACCCCTGTTCTTCTGTCTACACCTGTTGTAAGGTATTCAGTCTAGAAGTCTTCACATATCACCCCTGTTCTTCTGTCTACACCTGTAGTAAGGTATCCAGTCTAGAAGTCTTCACATATCACCCCTGTTCTTCTGTCTACACCTGTTGTAAGGTATGCAGTCTAGAAGTCTTCACATATCACCCCTGTTCTTCTGTCTACACCTGTAGTAAGGTATCCAGTCTAGAAGTCTTCACATATCACCCCTGTTCTTCTGTCTACACCTGTTGTAAGGTATCCAGTCTAGAAGTCTTCACATATCACCCCTGTTCTTCTGCCTACACCTGTAGTAAGGTATCCAGTCTAGAAGTCTTCACATATCACCCCTGTTCTTCTGTCTACACCTGTAGTAAGGTATCCAGTCTAGAAGTCTTCACATATCACCCCTGTTCTTCTGTCTACACCTGTAGTAAGGTATCCAGTCTAGAAGTCTTCACATATCACCCCTGTTCTTCTGTCTACACCTGTAGTAAGGTATCCAGTCTAGAAGTCTTCACATATCACCCCTGTTCTTCTGTCTACACCTGTAGTAAGGTATCCAGTCTAGAAGTCTTCACATATTACCCCTGTTCTTCTGTCTACACCTGTTGTAAGGTATGCAGTCTAGAAGTCTTCACATATCACCCCTGTTCTTCTGTCTACACCTGTAGTAAGGTATCCAGTCTAGAAGTCTTCACATATCACCCCTGTTCTTCTGTCTACACCTGTAGTAAGGTATCCAGTCTAGAAGTCTTCACATATCACCCCTGTTCTTCTGTCTACACCTGTAGTAAGGTATCCAGTCTAGAAGTATTCACATATCACCCCTGTTCTTCTGTCTACACCTGTAGTAAGGTATCCAGTCTAGAAGGCTTCACATATTACCCCTGTTCTTCTGTCTACACCTGTTGTAAGGTATGCAGTCTAGAAGTCTTCACATATCACCCCTGTTCTTCTGTCTACACCTGTAGTAAGGTATCCAGTCTAGAAGTCTTCACATATCACCCCTGTTCTTCTGTCTACACCTGTAGTAAGGTATCCAGTCTAGATGTCTTCACATATCACCCCTGTTCTTCTGTCTACACCTGTAGTAAGGTATCCAGTCTAGAAGTCTTCACATATCACCCCTGTTCTTCTGTCTACACCTGTAGTAAGGTATCGAGTCTAGAAGTCTTCACATATCACCCCTGTTCTTTTGTCTACACCTGTAGTAAGGTATCGAGTCTAGAAGTCTTCACATATCACCCCTGTTCTTCTGTCTACACCTGTAGTAAGGTATCCAGTCTAGAAGTCTTCAAATATCACCCCTGTTCTTCTGTCTACACCTGTAGTAAGGTATTCAGTCCAGAAGCCTTCATATTTCACCCCTATTCTTCTATATTCTCCTGTATTAAAGTCTAGAGCCTTCACATTCACCCTTGTTCTTCTGTACAGCAAAGCATCCAGTCCAAATGCCTTCATATTTCACCCCTAATCTGCTGTAGCACTGTCATTTAACCTCACATGTTTAAGTTCAAAATGTACATAATTTTGCTTCAATATTAAACTTGAATTAAACTACACCATATTCACAACCTTTGGGCTTGTAGTGTTATCTCACAACCTTTGGGCTTGTAGTGTTATCTCACAACCTTTGGGCTTGTAGTGTTATCTCACAACCTT
The DNA here is from genome assembly GCA_963995525.1 of Escarpia spicata. Taxonomy (NCBI): domain Eukaryota; kingdom Metazoa; phylum Annelida; class Polychaeta; order Sabellida; family Siboglinidae; genus Escarpia; species Escarpia spicata. The sequence continues at coordinate 18,261,551 of OZ023215.1, forward strand.
TGGGCTTGTAGTGTTATCTCACAACCTTTGGGCTTGTAGTGTTATCTCACAACCTTTGGGCTTGTAGTGTTATCTCACAACCTTTGGGCTTGTAGTGTTATCTCACAACCTTTGGGCTTGTAGTGTTATCTCACAACCTTTGGGCTTGTAGTGTTATCTCACAACCTTTGGGCTTGTAGTGTTATCTCACAATCTTTGGGCTTGTAGTGTTATCGCACCAGATTTTAAATAGACAGGATCAATGTCTGGATCCATTGATTCCATTCAATACTGGACAATTTTGCTCACTACACATTGCCTTAAGTCACTCAACTGCACAACTATGCTCCCAGGTTTCCAACAACTTTCACCAGAGGTTAATCTGCAATATACTGACACAGTATTCCCAAGTAAATTCCTGTCCACTTGTAGTCTTGTACCCGAAAATGTGGTTAAGCTCTGATTCTAGAAAGAATTTAACTGTTAATGCTTACCATGTACAACTACCAACCAGTCCCGATAATAAACCAAAACTCGAAACTGCAAAACATCACACACACTCAACCAGCAGCTAATCCAATCAAACTCAAGATCCAAACCACCCGAAAGCTAGACCGAAACGTCGTCGAGACAAAGCGCAAAACGTGGCCACCACGGAAAACCATCACTCCTGTCAAGTGGCGCCCTCTTGTGTCAGACGCCAGAACTAAACAGTGCCAAGCCGATAAATTGTGCTCAAGAAATGAAAGTAGGTCAACGCTAACATCATGTGACAAAATGTGACCAATCAACAGTCATCGTTTCTGGCAGGCAGAAGCAAGCGTGTGAACATTGGCAGCCACAGGTGTTTAGCAAGAAGACCTAAAACGACAGGGCGCTTCACAAATATCAACACTTTTGCACCATTCAAAATATAAGCCATCATTTGGGTAATTTCATGTCTGCATAACGTTAATTTATTATCTCATTTACACCGCAAAAAATATATAATGCAAAGTAACTTATCAACGAGCAAAGTACAATCAAAAAAACATACCAATTCTGAAGACAGTTTTCTACTAAACTGTCGTTATTTCAGAACTAGTACCGGAAGACGTTAATTTAAATCCATCATTTGTAGGTCAAAACAGACATATTTTCAAGCAACAGTTTTACACCTATAAACAGTATTCTCATGATAATAAAAATTCCTTTCCATGATGATAGTAAATACAGACCTCGCTTTATCTAGAGACCTGTCCACCCATCATTTGGATGGGTATAGTTCATTTTTGGAAGGGTTAAAAAAAGCGTACTCATTACTGACATTTTTGGATTGGTAAAAATTTGGATCCTGCAAAAAGTCCTGAATACAGAGTTCTCATTGTACGGGTGAAAATGTTAATGGTTGTGACACGCCCCAAAATGGCTGACATGCACACAGGAAACGACGGAGAGAAAGGGCGCGGCTGGTCAAGGAACGCGATAAGCACAACAGAACAGTTGACCGCATCAACGGCAGTCGACAGACCAATGAAATAAAACCAACAAACTGCTAGTGGCTCCCCCTACCTGAGTATCGAAGACCTGGAGGAAGAACGTCAATGGTATTATAAACGTAGCTCTCTTTTTATAGATTACTGTAACGACGATTAGTATATGGACACCTAAAACTAATTAAATTCTTAGCTGTCCAAAAACATACAGTATAAAAAACATTTGGGGTCCAAAAACATAGTCATTATGGACTGCATGGATTCGGACAGGTAAAACTAATAGGTGTCCCAAAACATACAGTACAGAAAAATTATAATTCTTGTAGATTTTTAGGGTTTCTGAAAACATACAGTGTGTGAATACATACCGTCATTACAGCACTGAACATTTTTCACGGTAGTTCCCTTTTACTCACTGAAGTTCTTATTAGCATATGCAAAATAATTTATTTATCTGTAAATAAAAAAAATGATTTGCCCATAAACTATTTTGGCATCTTATCACTACTAAAGATGATCTGGTTGAATGACGTCATCAAATGTTATAATTCCTATCATCTCGAATAATCACTGCTCTTGTTTTTCTTATACATATTGCTTCTTTTGTTACGAAAAAATTATAAGAAAAACAAGGGTGGCATCCAACTGCAACGAGGGGAATTACGAGCTTTCTCATGTGTGTGTGTGTGTGTGTGTGTGTGTGTGTGTGTGTGTGTGTGTGTGTGTGTGTGTGTGTGTGTGTGTGTGTGTGTGTGTGTGTGTGTGTGTGCATAATTACCAATCACATCATAGGTACCTGCATTATTTTCATTATAAAATGTTTAAATAAGAAACCTAACATATTAATGATGCACTGGTTGTAAATGAATTGCTGTATAGAATATGCACATAAGGAACTGTAGGTATCCGTAGCATTCTGACAACAGCAACTGGTAAAGCACTGACAAATTTGACAAGATTACCATCCAAAGCAAAAAACCCAGATGTCTAGTGGAGCCTTTGGCTTATTGAGTCCAACATTTTTCATCAGTACATAATGTGCCCTTCCAAGACATTTTTCAAATTTGTTTTAATTTGATGCTGCTAGCATTTATATAATCAGTAGATGATCTGTTTATTCATGTACAGTCCTCTGTGTCTTCTAGTCCTTCTATCTTTCCTAAATGATACAACAATATTTCTAGCAACATCTTTATAAACTTTCAATACCAAAAAAGTCTATTTGACCGAGGAAGACGTTCTGATGATGGTCTCAACATGTAAAAAACATGCACTTAACATTGGCTCCAACTCCCCCAACCAATATATGTTCTGTGATTTTTACAATCTAAAAAAATAGCTAATTGCATAAATTTGTGTTAACAAATTTCACTCGTTATGTGGCGCCACCATATCAATTTATTTTCTCCGTGATATGCAACAAATAACCAAACCATAAAAATGGTGAACATATTTCGGGACTTTACCTTGGCTGCCCGATCGTTATAACGAGGGCATACATACTGGTCATATAAGACAGAAGAACTACCACACTCACCGACGGAGACTTTGGAATCAATATGCGAGGTCCATAACACTTGAGTAGGTTGATCAGTCGTTCTCGCGTCCGACTCTGAAACACACCACCAGGGGGCGACTAGATGCAAAACATTTCAATTGTATTAATAAAACTATTTATATATCTACTTACGTGATCTAAGTTTATTTATTAATAAAATGTATATGTTTATCTGTGTAATATAAAATTTGTAATATTATATTTGCTAATTATTATTATTTTATTATCATTTTAAACATATTTTTATGGAACTATGCAGTGCCCCAAACATTTATTTAGATGGGGTACTATAATGTGCTTAGTGTCACAATGAAAAACTATCATATTCAAAGGAAAAAACTAATTCCTGTTTTTGTATTTTTTAGGAAGCTATCTATGGAAGAAACGATCTTCTTCAAATTATAATAACTTTAATATGTATTTCATGTTTGCATTATATTTTGTACATAAAATACTTATTATTTATAGGTTACTAAGTTCTGACCAGCCTGTGATCTCGCAAACTGAAATACCTGAGATGGTAGCGGCCTCTTCCATCCAAAGCCGGAACTAGTGTCAATGACCAGCGATCCACTAGAGGGAGCCTCCAGCTGCCGCTCAGACTCCGATGTTTCCGCCTCCACAACACCAGCCTCGGGCGGAGAAAGTTCCAGCAGGTCGCCTCCAATGATAGGCAGCTGTGATTGGTCGAATGTGAACTCCATAGTGCGACCTGAATGTAGACAGAAGCAATAAATAGCCCTCGTTCACGAAATAAATTTTGTTACAGCAACATTCATTTTGAGGTCAACACTAAAACTTAAGCCGAAGGAATCGTCAGGTTGATTTTGGGATTTTAAAATACCTATCAACTCCAAGTTTGGAGAATACATACTACAAGACATGCTCTACAAACTGTCAGAAGGAAGTTGTATATTTATCCCTCATATCCCCTCTACACATTCATGTACCCCATTGTAAATATTCAGAAAATTTATTTAAAAAAATAATTTCTGTCATACACTGTTTGGAAAATTAAAATTCCTGTTGACATCTTGTAGATACATATTATGTACAACAAATGTATGCTATCTTGAACTTTCTAGCACCATGCAATATTAGTGTGCATGTGCATGAACAATGGTACCAAAAATAAAATGGCCATGGCGCACATGTTTGGAACCAAAAATTCCACCTGCAATATTCATATTGACCCACAGTGATAATTTCTACAAAGTTTCAGTTCTTTGTCATAAACAAGCATGATTTTTAGAACTGATTTTTTTGCATTGGCCAAGTTCGGCCATGCCTGCCATGAGGGAATGATTCCGGGTTATGCAACAGACAACTTCACTTTAAGTGTTGTGTGAGAATCTAAACATGTTACTTTAGAACATATACATCTAATAAAAAAATAAAACAGTATTTTGGACAATGTCAATTTTGTATCAAAACCTGCGTGGAACCTACAAAGCAGAGACATGGCTTTACTTCACCTACTAGAAGTTATTCCTAGCGCATGGTTATCTTTGTAAGAGTACAGACATGAAACAAAGACGCCATCTGCATTGGTACAGTACCTGGTAGTTCTTTCTTCACCATCACTTCCGCCTCTGCGAATGACGTGTGCGACAGCAAGCCCAGAGCCCCGATGTCGAGCAATGACCCAACGTTGGCTGTAGGTGGCGCTACCTCCAGCGACGATGACCGAACAACGCACAACTTGAGGATTTTCAGCGATTCCTTCCAGTGGACACTCTGCGCACACAAGAAATATGTTCTCACATTCCACCGTTAGTAGAATCAGATACACGAAAGATAATACATTGTAGCCGGATTAACAGGTTTTTAACTACAGATCAGCTTTTTTGATACCTTTGCTACACATTTACCATTATGTTATATTTTGTTATGTTATAAGACAGTACTCAGAAAAATATTTTTACATATTAGATACTGTAATGACCGTGTGTACTGTAATGACCGCGTGTACTGTAATGACCATGTGTACTGTAATGACCGCGTGTATTGGGACACTTAAAAATAAATAAATTATCAGCTGGCCAAAAAAATTGTGTGCGCAAAAATAATTTTCAGATTCACTGTCCCATTACTGAGGGACACGAACGAATCCTGACATGATGTCGTCCCCGTTTAATTAACACGGCTTTGTAACTTCACCATGATTACCTTGTCTATTAACCTGCTACTAACTATTTTTGAGTGGCTGAATGGCCCTATATCCCGTTAAACAAATGTTATATGTAGGGACTACATCGTCAGCCATGTGAAATGTTCAGTCAGCATGGTACCGGTTTCCTACACTTGTTCAAAGACTATTTACTGGGTTGTACTGTATTTGACCACAGTACTGCCAATATCCACATTACCGCCCACCCCCATACCGGCAACATACAGAAACACATTTGTTATTAAAATATAGAAGATAAACTTGCAGAAATGCAACAAAACGTTATGTAATCCCCATTGAACTACCTCTGGTATTAACACGGTGTCGTCCGTTACACTGTTAGTAACTAATTTCTTGGTGGATGAATGTCTTATATGCAGATTAAAACATAAACTGTACATGAAACGATGTGCAAGTCCTGGGACAATGCAGACAGTCGAGAGATCACACAGTTTTGTACATTACAGCCAAACATTGGGGGACTGCAACTAGGATTTTAGATGCGTATTGTGTCACTTCCTAAATGTATGATGGCCAGCTGGTAGCTATAGCTGTGAACGAAGGCCAGACTTTACAACAACAAATAAAATAAAAAGTAAGTTCTTATATAGCTCAGTATCCAGTCCTTAGCACTGCTCAAAGCGCTTTTTAGTTTACTCCCTGGCAGATCTGTTCAATCGAACACCACCTCAACTCCTTTGGGAAGCCATGCTGCAATTAATGCACAACAATTATTTGTACACAAATATCCACCACTGTCTATAGCCAGGTACTCATTCATACACTGAATGAACTGGCGCAATATAGAGTAAACTCTAAGGTACGAAATGGCAGCAGAGGATTTGAACCCGGGTTGTCTCGATTGAGTCTGATGCTCTAGCCACTGTACCAATGCGTTCCACAGTAGAGCACCTAAACATATCGCAGTACACCCAGGAACCAAGAGGAAGAACGAAAACTGAGCGTTGGAATGTTGCATGTGATCATTGTTTACCTCAATGTATTTGGCAACGACTCGCAGCAGATCGTGGACGCAGGGAGATGGCAGAATTGTGATGTCGACATAGTGAACGAGGCAGTGCAGAATCTGCAGCACTGGATTCTGGGTATTCGCTGGCCCTTTGTCCAAAACCTGCAACACGTCATCCTAGACTCAAAGACATCTGTAATACATGCAATACATCATCCTAGCCTCAAAGACATCTGCAAAACATGCCAAATGTCATCCTAGCCTCAAAGACAACCACACAACCTGCAACAATAACAATACCAATTTACTTCTAGATTTTGGTTAGTGTATATTTAAATAAATTATATTGCCCCCAAAACATAACAATAGATGAGACAAGTTATCAGCATTACAGTCTAAAATACTAAATGGGCAAAAGCAAAGAGAAAACTGTACTGCAGGCACATATTTCCACATAGACCCACACATAAACTATGAACGGATGCTTATACACACAATGGTGGCTAATGACACAGTACCTCCACAATGAAGTTGACCATGTGTTCACTGATGTCCGAGTAGACGTCGTAGAGATACTTGACCACACACTTTGTCCACTGCAGACTGTCCTTGGCAAATGTGCCCCGACTGAACAAGGTCATTACAGTTGCCAGGTTGTCCAGGTTCTCTGCCTGCTCCTGACACATCTGGCAACACAGGTACAAATGCATTGTCAATTTTTTTAGACATAATTATATGAATATCTTAACTAATCTGTTATCACATTTCATCAAAAAAGGGAGAGCTGTACTTTACAAAACAATGATATTTCCCACACAAAAGTGGCAATCTTGACACATCTGTAAATACAACTCATGGCGGAACTTTGACATCCAATCGCCAAATACTTTGCGGACTTTGCCACTGATGCTGAATAACTTCATGCTAACTGGAGGAGACACAGGAAAAGGGGAAGGCCACAGCTGAGATGGTAGGACTGCGTGAGGAGGGACATGAGAAGATCGGGGGAGGATGAAACAGGGAGAGAGGGAGCTGTGGGTAGAATACTTTGGAAAGAAAAGACACAGAGAGTGGTTCAGCTATACTCTCCCTGACCCTCACCCCTGTACAGCAGGGAACAAGGAGGAGACACAGAGAGTGGTTCAGCTATACTCTCCCTGACCCTCTCCCCCGTACAGCAAGGAACAAGGAGGAGACACAGAGAGTGGTTCAGCTATACTCTCCCTGACCCTCACCCCTGTACAGCAGGGAACAAGGAGGAGACACAGAGAGTGGTTCAGCTATACTCTCCCTGACCCTCACCCCTGTACAGCAGGGAACAAGGAGACACAGAGAGTGGTTCAGCTATACTCTCCCTGACCCTCTCCCCTGTACAGCAGGGAACAAGGAGGAGACACAGAGAGTGGTTCAGCTATACTCTCCCTGACCCTCACCCCTGTACACCAGGGAACAAGGAGGAGACACAGAGAGTGGTTCAGCTATACTCTCCCTGACCCTCACCCCTGTACAGCAGGGAACAAGGAGGAGACACAGAGAGTGGTTCAGCTATACTCTCCCTGACCCTCACCCCTGTACAGCAGGGAACAAGGAGGAGACACAGAGAGTGGTTCAGCTATACTCTCCCTGACCCTCACCCCTGTACAGCAGGGAACAAGGAGGAGACACAGAGAGTGGTTCAGCTATACTCTCCCTGACCCTCTCCCCTGTACAGCAGGGAACAAGGAGGAGACACAGAGAGTGGTTCAGCTATACTCTCCCTGACCCTCACCCCTGTACAGCAGGGAACAAGGAGGAGACACAGAGAGTGGTTCAGCTATACTCTCCCTGACCCTCACCCCTGTACACCAGGGAACAAGGAGGAGACACAGAGAGTGGTTCAGCTATACTCTCCCTGACCCTCACCCCTGTACAGCAGGGAACAAGAAGGAGACACAGAGAGTGGTTCAGCTATACTCTCCCTGACCCTCACCCCTGTACAGCAGGGAACAAGGAGGAGACACAGAGAGTGGTTCAGCTATACTCTCCCTGACCATCACCCCTGTACACCAGGGAACAAGGAGGAGACACAGAGAGTGGTTCAGCTATACTCTCCCTGACCCTCACCCCTGTACAGCAGGGAACAAGGAGGAGACACAGAGAGTGGTTCAGCTATACTCTCCCTGACCCTCACCCCTGTACAGCAGGGAACAAGGAGGAGACACAGAGAGTGGTTCAGCTATACTCTCCCTGACCCTCTCCCCTGTACAGCAGGGAACAAGGAGGAGACACAGAGAGTGGTTCAGCTATACTCTCCCTGACCCTCTCCCCTGTACAGCAGGGAACAAGGAGGAGACACAGAGAGTGGTTCAGCTATACTCTCCCTGACCCTCACCCCTGTACAGCAGGGAACAAGGAGGAGACACAGAGAGTGGTTCAGCTATACTCTCCCTGACCCTCACCCCTGTACAGCAGGGAACAAGGAGGAGACAGAGAGTGGTTCAGCTATACTCTCCCTGACCCTCACCCCTGTACAGCAGGGAACAAGGAGGAGACACAGAGAGTGGTTCAGCTATACTCTCCCTGACCCTCACCCCTGTACAGCAGGGAACAAGGAGGAGACAGAGAGTGGTTCAGCTATACTCTCCCTGACCCTCACCCCGTACAGCAAGGAACAAGGAGGAGACACAGAGAGTGGTTCAGCTATACTCTCCCTGACCCTCACCCCTGTACAGCAGGGAACAAGGAGGAGACACAGAGAGTGGTTCAGCTATACTCTCCCTGACCCTCACCCCTGTACAGCAGGGAACAAGGAGGAGACACAGAGAGTGGTTCAGCTATACTCTCCCTGACCCTCACCCCTGTACAACAGGGAACAAGGAGGAGACACAGAGAGTGGTTCAGCTATACTCTCCCTGACCCTCACCCCTGTACAGCAGGGAACAAGGAGGAGACAGAGAGTGGTTCAGCTATACTCTCCCTGACCCTCACCCCGTACAGCAAGGAACAAGGAGGAGACACAGAGAGTGGTTCAGCTATACTCTCCCTGACTCTCACCCCTGTACAGCAGGGAACAAGGAGGAGACACAGAGAGTGGTTCAGCTATACTCTCCCTGACCCTCACCCCTGTACAGCAGGGAACAAGGAGGAGACACAGAGAGTGGTTCAGCTATACTCTCCCTGACCCTCACCCCTGTACAGCAGGGAACAAGGAGGAGACACAGAGAGTGGTTCAGCTATACTCTCCCTGACCCTCACCCCTGTACAGCAGGGAACAAGGAGGAGATACAGAGAGTGGTTCAGCTATACTCTCCCTGACCCTCACCCCTGTACAGCAGGGAACAAGGAGGAGACACAGAGAGTGGTTCAGCTATACTCTCCCTGACCCTCACCCCTGTACAGCAGGGAACAAGGAGGAGATACAGAGAGTGGTTCAGCTATACTCTCCCTGACCCTCACCCCTGTACAGCAGGGAACAAGGAGGAGACACAGAGAGTGGTTCAGCTATGCTCTCCCTGACCCTCACCCCTGTACAGCAGGGAACAAGGAGACACAGAGAGTGGTTCAGCTATACTCTCCCTGACCCTCACCCCTGAACAGCAGGGAACAAGGAGACACAGAGAGTGGTTCAGCTATACTCTCCCTGACCCTCACCCCTGTACACCAGGGAGCAAGGAGGAGACACAGAGAGTGGTTCAGCTATACTCTCCCTGACCCTCACCCCTGTACAGCAGGGAACAAGGAGGAGACACAGAGAGTGGTTCAGCTATACTCTCCCTGACCCTCTCCCCTGTACAGCAGGGAACAAGGAGGAGACACAGAGAGTGGTTCAGCTATACTCTCCCTGACCCTCACCCCTGTACAGCAGGGAACAAGGAGGAGACACAGAGAATGGTTCAGCTATACTCTCCCTGACCCTCACCCCTGTATAGCAGGGAACAAGGAGACACAGAGAGTGGTTCAGCTATACTCTCCCTGACCCTCACCCCTGTACAGCAGGGAACAAGGAGGAGACACAGAGAATGGTTCAGCTATATTCTCCCTGACCCTCACCCCTGTACAGCAGGGAACAAGGAGGAGACACAGAGAGTGGTTCAGCTATACTCTCCCTGACCCTCACCCCTGTACAGCAGGGAACAAGGAGGAGACAGAGAGTGGTTCAGCTATACTCTCCCTGACCCTCACCCCTGTACAGCAGGGAACAAGGAGGAGACACAGAGAGTGGTTCAGCTATACTCTCCCTGACCCTCACCCCTGTACAGCAGGGAACAAGGAGGAGACAGAGAGTGGTTCAGCTATACTCTCCCTGACCCTCACCCCTGTACAGCAGGGAACAAGGAGGAGACACAGAGAGTGGTTCAGCTATACTCTCCCTGACCCTCACCCCTGTACAGCAGGGAAAAAGGAGGAGACACAGAGAGTGGTTCAGCTATACTCTCCCTGACCCTCACCCCTGTACAGCAGGGAACAAGGAGGAGACAGAGAGTGGTTCAGCTATACTCTCCCTGACCCTCACCCCATACAGCAAGGAACAAGGAGGAGACACAGAGAGTGGTTCAGCTATACTCTCCCTGACCCTCACCCCTGTACAGCAGGGAACAAGGAGACACAGAGAGTGGTTCAGCTATACTCTCCCTGACCCTCACCCCTGTACAGCAGGGAACAAGGAGGAGACACAGAGAGTGGTTCAGCTATACTCTCCCTGACCCTCACCCCTGTACAGCAGGGAACAAGGAGGAGACACAGAGAGTGGTTCAGCTATACTCTCCCTGACCCTCACCCCTGTACAGCAGGGAACAAGGAGGAGACACAGAGAGTGGTTCAGCTATACTCTCCCTGACCCTCACCCCTGTACAGCAGGGAACAAGGAGGATACACAGAGAGTGGTTCAGCTATACTCTCCCTGACCCTCACCCCTGTACAGCAGGGAACAAGGAGGAGACACAGAGAGTGGTTCAGCTATACTCTCCCTGACCCTCACCCCTGTACAGCAGGGAACAAGGAGGAGACACAGAGAGTGGTTCAGCTATACTCTCCCTGACCCTCACCCCTGTACAGCAGGGAACAAGGAGGAGACACAGAGAGTGGTTCAGCTATACTCTACCTGACCCTCACCCCTGTACAGCAGGGAACAAGGAGGAGACACAGAGAGTGGTTCAGCTATACTCTCCCTGACCCTCACCCCTGTACAGCAGGGAACAAGGAGGAGATACAGAGTGTGGTTCAGCTATACTCTCCCTGACCCTCATCCCTGTACAGCAGGGAACAAGGAGGAGACACAGAGAGTGGTTCAGCTATACTCTCCCTGACCCTCACCCCTCTACAGCAGAGAACAAGGTGGAGAGCAACAACTGGAGGAGATGACAGATGAAGCTGTTCCCCCGAGAGCTGTGCTACTTGACTACTTCTACTACATAGTGGCTGCTTACCCTAGAGATGGTGTCAGCAACTTCTCGACACTTCTCGTTCGGTTGTTCGTAATGTTCCACCAGGCAAGGAAGAAGTGCAATGACATTCATCGGGAAACCTGAAATACAAAACACATATAATGTTGAATTATCGACCAGAGGTTCATGAAATATGTCGAGTAACCTCTATTGTACCATTGGTGTAATCAACAGAGGAAATAAGAACAGCTGGAAACAAAATAATGTTTGTATTCACTTAAATTTATAGTAACTGTTTACAATACAAATCAAAATGCTACATAATAATTTAAAGGGGGCGCGCGATAGTGTAGTGGTTAGCACATCCGCCTGACATGCCGGCGCCCCGAGTTCGAAACCCGGACCGGGCAGGTATGGTATATTTGGTGTAAAAACCTGGCTCTCAACATTGGGGACTGTGTATCCCTCGTGACTCGGAGATCACGTTAATGTCGGTCCCGTCTCAATTTGGGACGTAAAAGAACCACTGAGGACGACAAGCACCCTGGCAGTGACCACCCTCAGTGCCAGCATAGAAAGGTCGGCTTGGCGATAATGTTCTGAAAAAGGCTGACTAGTTGAATGAGACCTCATAAGATCAGCTCCACTGTAACCACAACATATACAGACTAGTCAGTTAATAGAACGTTGCCGAGTGCTGTAAACAACTAGAACTAGAACTAGAAAGAATGGGAAGAACACTGTACAATTTAGGATTGCTGACTGTCAAACAGAAACAAAATGTCAAGAAACAGTAATAATTAATATATTTCTTATACACCGCCTCATCCAAGTCCTATACAATGCTTCATAAAGTGTAATAAATAATTTAAATAATAAACAAATAAATAATAATACAAATATTTCTATAGCATCCTTTTCAACATACACTGCTGAAAGACGCTTACCACATTCAGTAAAACAAATCATGCATACTAAAAAGTACAAAATGTGGAAAACAGCAACATAATTATGTAAGGTTGGCTACAAATGTAAACATAAAAAACTTCTAAATGCACAAATAAATAAATAATAATAATAAATAAAAGACAAAAATATATATAATTAAAAACTGAGAAATGCACAAATAAATAAATAATAATAAATAAAAAATAGAAAGTAAAAGATAAAAATATAAATAATTAAAAACTGAGAAATGCACAAATAAATAAATAATAATAACAAAAAAGTAATACATATAAAATATATAATTAACAACAGAGAGTCCAGTAAACACACCGATCATCTGTGAGGGGTCAATGATGGACACAGTGGAGCAGATGGTTAGTCTGGAGAGTAGTTGCCAGGTGGAGTCAGCGGTCAGCGGGGATGTGCAGCCCTTGAGAAGGAGGGACTGGACGCCCACGAACTGCGGCCAGTCGATCAGCTGCAGGATCTTCTCCAGCTTCTCCTGACACTCTGGACGCTCCGGCTGGAGGTGGTTCAACACCTGGAGCAGTACACCCAACACTCACAGTACACCCAACACTTGCAGTACGCCAAACACTTGCAGTACACCAAACACAGTACACTCAACACTCTCAGCACACCCAACACTCACAGCACACCCAACACTTACAGTACACCCAACACTTGCAGTACACCCAACACAAACAGCACACCCAACACTTGCAGTACACCCAACACTTGCGGTACACCCAACATTAACAGCACACCCAGCACCCTAGCCGAAAATGGACCATGCCAATTAACAGTATCACTACCTGGAGAACTTACGAAGGGAAACAATCTAGAGGAAGACCGGCGAGACGGTGGAGAGACGAATTAGACGAGTACTGGAAGGGCAACATCTGGCAGAGGATAGCGCAAGACAGGCAGATCTGGAAACAACATGCTGAGGCCTTCGCCCAACCACGGGACACTGCGGCTGCACGATGGTGATAACGAATTAATAGAAGTAGAACAAACCCGCCTACCTTATCAAGTAGTCTGACAGCGAGAAGAAACTCGTACTCGAAGTCTGACTCGAGCAGCGAGATGGCGATCCAGAACATCTGAGCGAGGATGGTGAGTTTGTCGTCCTGCGCCGACGAGTCCTGCAACTGCTTGAGGGACTGCACGCTGCGAGACCGCAACAGGTTCGTGTTCTTCGGACAGTCCTCGGGGTCAGGCGACGGGTACGCCACGTCAACTAGGGGCCACATGTGACACTCGTAGTAATAATAACTACTAGCTTACGCCCAATAACCAAGCAACAAACCAAGTGCTTCGGTTATCATTATTACATGTTTTTGTTCTTAAACTTGTTTCAGCTGAACACATTTTTCCAGGCAAAGCGAATATAGAGCCACAGTGGCGCCACCTGGAGAGTGGCTCACCAGTAGCAGCAAACATGTAGTAAGTCAAAAGCTCCAAACACTAGCTGTGTTTTTTTTAATGCGTTACACATTGGTAGATCAGAGGCTGGCTAGCGAATAAACCTAGAGATTGTCCCCCAAGGGTAGCAAATTAATATATACCTGGATAGTTATGCAGTGCTATGGAGAGCCGGTATCTGCCTAAACAAAGTATATTATTGTTGCTATTTATTCCAGTCAGGTACGATACATTAATATTACAAACCTCAAAAGAGGTTTTCAAAGGGCAGGGATGAACAGTTGAGTGTAGGAGAGAATCAGAAGATCAGGGGTCGGTTTCACGAAGCTACTAATAAACGTTCTTAACGCTAAGATGATTGTCTTAGTAAATGACATTTTTTTTAATGTAAGCGAATATAGGAGTTTACGCAAACACGTGATGCTACATAATTGCGTAAATTTAAGTACGCTTCATGAAACTGGCTCAAGGACAGTTAGATAAGTATCACCAAGATGGCAGCATTGATCGAGTGACTGTACCCCCACACTACACAAGGGACCAAAGTGGAAGAAGATTATTATATATATATTACCAACCTCTTGTCTCCATCACTGGTGGCGATGACGTTATGGCACGACGTGTCACCATGGCGACATTGTGACTGACACTGCGGTGGTGATAGTAGTGGACATGTCGCATCGGCGTGACAGTGGCACTCTTTCGCAACTCTACACACACCGGGCGTTGGTCCTTGTTCACGAGGTTAGGTGTCGACAGAAACAGCTCCTTCGCCATTGGTCGCACGTCAATGTCGAGATTGTCAACAGCAGCTTCCAGTGTCAACATGATTTCAGTGACATAACCCTAACAGTGACATGAGATATTACAATCGTCAATGTCAACATGATCTCAGTGACATAACCCTAACAGTGACATGAGATATTACAATCGTCAATGTCAACGTGATCTCTGTGACATAACCCTAACAGTGACATGAGATATTACAATCGTCAATGTCAACGTGATCTCAGTGACATAACCCTAACAGTGACATGAGATATTACAATCGTCAGTGTCAACATGATCTCAGTGACATAACCCTAGCAGTGACACAAGATATTACAATCATCAACGTCAACATGATCTCAGTGACGTAAGATATCAAATATTAATAATTACAATAAACTTTATTTTGACATTCATTTTCAGAGTACCTCTCTGTTCAAGGGTGTTGACAATGTTTCTATAATGCTAATACTTATCTAATGATTGATATAGCTACTAAAAATGTGAGTAATAAAATAAAACATCTAAAAATGCTGTTAATATTTCATTAAACAAACAAATTGTAGTACACAAACCAAGCTAAAGTTATAATTGTGTACATATAGATCGTTTAATAATGTCAACAGTTACATAATTGAATAAATAAATATCACCATCAATCAATTAATTAGTTACAAGTTATCAGATTTAACGAAAAAAATTCAATTTGTTTGCAATAGGCTAACCCAGTTGAGGAAACAGTTTTAAATGTAAGCCAAAAAACGATGCGAATGACTTAATGGTGAGTGGTATATATTAAGATGCGGATGACATTATTATATTAATGCTAGAAATAGAGCTCAGAAATCACACTAGGTGTGGTTGTGAAATTATCAAGAGTTACGACAGTGTTAATCATGGATAATAACATCATGAATAATAACATCGTGGATAATAAATGATAACATCATGGATAATAAATAATAACATCATGGATATATCGAGCTTCATGTGTGTCATGGTCCTTCTCATTACCTGCATGTCTTCTCCCTGCTCAGCGACCGTCTCAACAAGTCGAGACAGAATGTCTGACAGATCACCAGATGACAGGGGTTGGCGCAGGGCACGGAACACCTGCACAGGAACACCAAACAACCATCACTTACATTCACTGCTCACTCCAGCAAGACAAACCTAGACAGCGTTCATTGTCTGGCTCTAATGTGTCCCTAGAGTTAAGACAAATGTTTTAACTCCCACTTTCTCGGTTGCCGCACCAACTCTGGAACTCATCCACTCCCTGCATTCAATCAGACGGATTCATAATATCATATACCGTTTTTAATTATGTCTATTATAATTACTGTTATTAATTATTATTATATAATTTCGCTGTTGTCTGAGGATTTATCTTTTTACCATTGCTTATCCTCCCTAGCACATCTGTCTATCTGTTGACAACGTTCAATTTGTACATCAATTTTGAGATTGCTCAACCCTTTAGATTTAATGAACCTCCAAGTTCTGGATTCAGAGGATTTTGTCCAGTGGATGGTTTACCTAACTTGGAACAATTGTACCTGGAATGACACTGTGTGTTTGCACCGGGAATGAAACTGTGTGTTTGTACCTGGAATGAGACTGTGTGTTTGTACCTGGAGTGAGACTGTGTGTTTGTACCTGGAATGAGACTGTGTGTTTGTACCTGGAATGAGACTGTGTTTGTACCTGGAATGAGACTGTGTGTTTGTACCTGGAGTGAGACTGTGGGTTTGCACCTGGAATGAGACTGTGTGTTTGTACCTGGAATGAGACTGTGTGTTTGTACCTGGAGTGAGACTGTGTGTTTGTACCTGGAATGAGACTGTGTTTGTACCTGGAATGAGACTGTGTTTGTACCTGGAATGAGACTGTGTGTTTGTACCTGGAGTGAGACTGTGTGTTTGCACCTGGAATGAGACTGTGTGTTTGTACCTGGAGTGAGACTGTGTGTTTGTACCTGGAGTGAGACTGTGTGTTTGTACCTGGAGTGAGACTGTGTGTTTGTACCTGGAATGACACTGTGTGTTTGCACCTGGAATGAGACTGTGTTTATACCTGGAATGAGACTGTGTGTTTGTACCTGGAGTGAGACTGTGTGTTTGTACCTGGAATGAGACTGTGTTTGTACCTGGAATGAGACTGTGTGTTTGCACCTGGAATGAGACTGTGTTTGTACCTGGAATGAGACTGTGTGTTTGTACCTGGAGTGAGACTGTGTGTTTGCACCTGGAATGAGACTGTGTTTGTACCTGGAATGAGACTGTGTTTGTACCTGGAATGAGACTGTGTGTTTGTACCTGGAGTGAGACTGTGTGTTTGCACCTGGAATGAGACTGTGTGTTTGCACCTGGAATGAAACTGTGTTTGCACCTGGAATGAGAATATGTGTTTGCACGTGGAATGAGATTGGGTGTTTGTACCTGGAATGAGACCGAGTGTTTGTACCTGGAATGAGACTGTGTTTGCAACTGGAATGAGACTGTGTTTGCACCTGGAATGAGACTGTGCGTTTGCACCTGGAATGAGAATGTGTGTTTGCACCTGGAATGAGACTGTGTGTTTGCATCTGGAATGAGAATATTTGTTTGCACCTGGAATGAGACTGTGTGTTTGCATCTGGAATGGGACTGTGTGTTTGTGTCTGTATTTAATGAGGAGACTGTGTGTTTGTGTCTGTATCTGATGTGAAAACTGTGTGTTTGTATCTAATGTGGAGACTGCTCGTTTGTGTCTGTATCTGATGAGGAGACTGTGTTTGTGTCTGTATCTGATGTGAAGACTGTGTGTTTGTGTTTGTATCTGTATCTAATGTGAAGACTGTGTGTTTGTGCCTGTATCTGATGCGGAGACTGTGTGTTTGTGTCTGTATCTGATGCGGAGACTGTGTGTCAATGTCTGTATCTGATGCGGAGACTGTGTGTTTGTATCTGTATCTAATGTGAAGACTGTGTGTTTGTGTCTGTTTCTGATGTGGAGACTGTGTGTCTGTGTCTGTATCTGATGTGGAGACTGTGTGTCTATGTCTGTGTCTGTATCTGATGTGGAGACTGTGTACCTATGTCTGTATCTGATGTGGAGACTGTGTACCTATGTCTGTATCTGATGTGAAGACTGTGTGTTTGTGTCTGTATCTGATGCAGAGACTGTGTGTTTGTGTCTGTATCTGATGTGGAGACTGTGTACCTATGTCTGTATCTGATGCGGAGACTGTGTATCTGTGTCTGTATCTGATGCGGAGACTGTGTGTTTGTGTCTGTATCTGATGCGGAGACTGTGTGTTTGTATCTGTATCTAATGTGAAGACTGTGTGTTTGTGTCTGTATCTGATGCGGAGACTGTGTGTCTGTGTCTGTATCTGATGTGGAGACTGTGTACCTATGTCTGTATCTGATGCGGAGACTGTGTATCTGTGTCTGTATCTGATGTGGAGACTGTGTTTGTGTCTGTATCTGATGCGGAGACTGTGTGTTCGTGGCTGTATCTGATGGGGAGACTGTGTGTTTGTGTCTGTATCTGATGTGGAGACTGCGTATCTATGTCTGTATCTGATGTGGAGACTGTGTGTGTTTGTGTCTATATCTGTATCTGATGCGAAGACTGTGTGTTTGTGTCTATGTCTGTATCTGATGTGGAGACTGTGTGTTTGTGTCTGTATCTGATGCGGAGACTGTGTGTTTGTGTCTGTATCTGATGTGGAGACTGTGTATCTATGTCTGTATCTGATGTGAAGACTGTATGTTTGTGTCTATGTCTGTATTTGATGTGGAGACTGTGTGTTTGTGTCTGTATCTGAGCCGGAGACTGTGTGTTTGTATCTGTATCTGATGCAGAGACTGTGTGTCTGTACCTGGAATGACACTGTGTTTGCACCCGGAATGGGACTGTGTGTTTGCACCTGGAATGAGACTGTGTGTTTGTGTCTGTGTCTGATGCAGAGACTGTGTGCTTGTGTCTGTATCTGATGTGGAGACTGTGTGTTTGTGTCTGTGTCTGTATCTGATGCGGAGACTGTGTGTTTATGTCTGTATCTGATGTGGAGACTGTGTGTCTGTACCTGGAATGACCGGCCTGCGTAGTGTCGGGAGGAGCACGAGAGAGCGAGGTGGAGAGCCTCCTGGGCCCAGCGGCGGTCTACGTGGGCCTGCGGCAGTGACTCGTGGAAGACACGCAGTACGTACTGCTGGAAGTGGGCCAGCTGCTCGGCACTGCGCACCTCATGCAGCTTGGACGTGATGTCTTCACAGCGCCACAGTGGCTGACATTTCCTGGAGGGCGCATACAGAGGGGTAAATACTGGCGACTCACACCTACCCCAGGGTAACAATGGCAATAGGTATTTACTTTATTATAATTATAGAAACTACTGCAATCGCTCTCAGAGCTGTTAGTTGAAAAAGTGAACTTGTACACTTAGGCCAGACTTTTTTATTACATGTTTTACGGGCAGAGTTGTCCAGAAAGCAGTGATGGGAATCGGAATAAAACAAAATTAAAATGTCAAGAAAAAAGATCATAGTGCATGTTCAAATATATAACATTTAAATAACAAGATATCTGGCTACATGAAAATTAATATAAATCTCCCGTGTTACTTGTTATCCTATTAATGACGGACACAGCTGTGTGAAATGCATCAAACATAATTTGTATGATGTTTTTGTTTCGTTCAGTTTCTGACACTGATAAATTGACATATTTACTTCACAATAAAGATCGTTTTTAGCAGTTACTCACCGCCAAGTCACTATTTTAGCACTAACTTAGAAGGCCCATCAAATGTGAAATGACAATAAAAATCTGAATCGATGAAACATGCCAAAAGTAGTCCATGTTTATGCCTTGACAACGACCACGTTCATTCACAGTACGCCATTTTGTTTGGTATCAAAAGAACCGCCGTCTTCTTGGCTATCTGTCAGTTATGTCAGTAGTCACGCCCCTTTTTGCCAGTTGAATTTTCCTGTGTTGAAACCAGGTCCCAAATCCCGACGATCTCCTTATTTAGATTTAGACTAAATCATTTGAGACACGGAACTGGCCGTAGTTCTCAAAACGAGGCACAAAACAATCCCACGACGCTATGCATTGTTTAATTTCCAGTTTACATTATTTGAAGTTGTTGCTACGGAGAATAGTTTGACAGCAGATAAATAAACGATATACTTTGTGAAAAAGAGAGTTAAACGAGATGCCACCAAAGAAATAGAAAATTGTATGGAAGCATCCGAGTAAGTGCAGTACACAAACACTTCGATAGCCCAACATCATCAAACGCCACCGCCATGTTTTGGTGACGGCATTCGATAACGTTGGGCTATTGGATGCATCGCAAGCACTCCCATGGACCGAATCCCAGCTGGTCGCAGCTTACGGCTGATAGGTTATTATTTTGCACAGGGGTGACAGTATTTAATTAAATAGTTGTTAATGTCATATTCAAAGACAAGCATGCATGCGCGGTAGCTACCGCTGTTGAAAGGCCACATGGCCAGAACTGTTCGATTCAAACCCCATACAGTAGCAGGGCATTTTCTCTCCTGAATAGTAAGATATTTTATTTATGATTTAACACATTCAGTTAATAAATAACGACTTAGGCAGCAATAAAAATTTTGAATTTTATTTTATTTTAGATCCAGAAAATTAATGTCGGCGAGCCCAGAAAACATTTAATATAAAAAGTCTGGCCTGAGCAGGACAAATAATTGAGAAATATTTCTTCAATATAGGAACTTATTGATGACAGATTGACATACACTGTGACAATGAAACATAACTTATCTGATGACAATTATGACAGTGACATACCTGATGACAATGATGACTCAGTGACATTCTTAATGACAATAATGACACAGGTAACACAGTGACATACTTAGAAACTCTTTGACATACGTTGCAAGATGCAAGGGATAGTGACACACCTGGTAAAACACTGACATACCTAGTGACAATGACACACCTGGTGACACAATTACATACCTGGTGACGAGGAACTCAATGAGTGCTTTGGCGGCCTGCTCCTTTGTCTCGTAGACACTGACGTCGACTAGAGTGGACACACTGTCAGGGGTCAGTGTGTCCACACTCGCACTTGACTGACTGACGGTTGAAACACCCGCGGTCTCACAGCTGCCCTCTGTTAATTACAAACGTAATGCATTACAAACATGTCTCTTTATGATGACAGGACATTGTAAATTGTGCCAAAACCTTGATTGTCAGGAAGTGGTGGCTCTTAAAGTGAAGCTGTTTGTTCCTAATGTTTTAATATTAAAACTAGAACAAATGTGTTGAGGGTATAAATTTAATGCAATCGTTTTCAATTTGAATATTTTAAAATAAAACGAAAAAATTGTAAACAAAATATTGCAACTCTAAACACACCCTATTGGCAATATTGCTGTGGCCGGCTGGGTTATCAGTAAGGCGCTTTGATCTTCGAAAAGTTTGCGTGGTTTCCACATTTAAGACAACTGATTCAGCTAACTTCCTGCTAATAATAATTACCACCCTTGGGTGATTCCAGGTTACAGAACAGACAACCTCACTTAAAGATATACCACTTCCATAACTATTTTTTGATTATTTAGAATGTTTTCTAACATTTTGTTAACAAGTGTGTTCTTAATTCCAATTATAATAATTAATTAAATATAATTTAATTATTTATATCTATTATTTCCATAACTGTTATTTGTTTCTTCATTAGTAATAATAACTCCTTACAATGCTTACACGTGCCCTTTTGAATCTGTTACTTTAGTTGCAACAATGGCAGATTTTTGCACAAACTTATGTAAATGTTAACCTTGTGACACACGCAACACAAATTAATTCAAACTGCCTACCGATAAATGAGTAATCACGATTCGTGGATGTTGTTGGCAATGTCAACATTGTATCCTCATGGATACGTTTGTTGCCTAGCAACACCTTGGCAACGGAGAAATGGTCGTCATGCGTGGAGAAGGTGAGGAGAAGATTCAGAAGGAGTTGTTTGCAGTGTTCATGGATCAATTGTTGACTGTGGTCAAGGCCTAGAAGTGAACAATTAAATCAAATTTATGCTGAGACCACACATCTCTATAAAATAAATTCAGAGGTGAAAGTGATTATGAAACAAATCTACATGTCCAGGCATCCATTTTTCATGGGAAATCAGTATAACAGCAATAAATCATTAAACCTGTCACAGTCAGTTTTTAAGTTTGTGTTCTGGTACATCCGACACTAATGACAGTCAAACAGTGAATGTGTACTGGTAGGGGCAATATTCGTGGGTCCAATTGTGTTTTGCGATTTTTTACTAAAACCTGATCAAATTCTACCATAAGATATTTATGCAAGCACCAACACAAGTCATGAATAGTGATGAAATAAGGCCAAATGAATGACGTTTATTAAAGAGATTAAGTTAAAGAGAGAGAAATGTGGGCTAACACATACTCCTTACAATTTCTGCAAACAAACTGTTACAAAAGTTGGTTTAACAAAACTACTTATGAAAATATTCCTGCGAAATCCAAATCTCGTCGAAGGTGCCACGATAAAAATTCGTGGGTCGTATCTACGCTGTGTAAAATTGTTTGTGTGTCACATGAATTAGTGCAAAACCATGCAGTGTATTAAAATAGGCTAAGAGCGTTAGAACACGAGATTTCAGTGCCACGAATTTTGACCTGCCCCGAATATTCCGAATGCGAGTATACGATACTACAGAAATAACATGGAACACAGAGAGAATAATTTATATGCAGATAATAACAATTTTTTCAATTGTTTTGTTTAATTATTTTACCTCTGATGTAACTGATTTTTACGGATGGGATAATGAGTTTCACAGAGTTGGTCTTGAGCCTGGATTTACATGGAATTTTACCAAGGGAAAGAGAGACACCGAGGAGGCAGTGACTCTCTACAGGGATCTATGACAGTGTGTGGGTGGCACATGTGACTCTCTACAGGGATCTATGGCAGTGTGTGGGTGGCACATGTGACTCTCTACAGGGATCTATGACAGTGTGTGGGTGGCACATGTGACTCTACAGGGATCTATGACAGTGTGTGGGTGGCACATGTGACTCTCTACAGGGATCTATGACAGTGTGTAGGTGGCACATGTGACTCTCTACAGGGATCTATGACAGTGTGTGGGTGGAACATGTGACTCTCTGCAGGGATCTATGAGAGTATGTGGGTGGCACATGTGACTCTCTACAGGGATCTGTGACAGTGTGTGGGTGGCACATGTGACTCTCTACAGAGATCTATGACAGTGTGTGGGTGGCACATGTGACTCTCTACAGGGATCTATGACAGTGTGTGGTGGCACATGTGACTCTCTACAGGGATCTATGACAGTGTGTGGTGGCACATGTGACTCTCTACAGGGATCTATGACAGTGTGTGGGTGGCACATGTGACTCTCTACAGGGATCTATGACAGTGTGTGGGTGGCACATGTGACTATCTACAGGGATCTATGACAGTGTGTGGGTGGCACACGTGACTCTCTACAGGGATCTATGACAGTGTGTGGGTGGCACACGTGACTCTCTACAGGGATCTATGACAGTGTGTGTGTGGCACACGTGACTCTCTACAGGGATCTATGACAGTGTGTGGGTGGCACACGTGACTCTCTACAGGGATCTATGACAGTGTGTGGGTGGCACACGTGACTCTCTACAGGGATCTATGACAGTGTGTGGGTGGCACACGTGACTCTCTACAGGGATCTATGACAGTGTGTGGGTGGCACACGTGACTCTCTACAGGGATCTATGACAGTGTGTGGGTGGCACACGTGACTCTCTACAGGGATCTATGACAGTGTGTGGGTGGCACACGTGACTCTCTACAGGGATCTATGACAGTGTGTGGGTGGCACACGTGACTCTCTACAGGGATCTATGACAGTGTGTGGGTGGCACATGTAACTCTCTACAGAGATCTATGACAGTGTGTGGGTGGCACACGTGACTCTCTACAGGGATCTATGACAGTGTGTGGGTGGCACATGTGACTCTCTACAGGGATCTATGACAGTGTGTGGGTGGCACACGTGACTCTCTACAGGGATCTATGACAGTGTGTGGGTGGCACATGTAACTCTCTAGAGATCTATGAGTGTGTGGGTGGCACACGTGACTCTCTACAGGGATCTATGACAGTGTGTGAGTGGCACATGTAACTCTCTAGAGATCTATGACAGTGTGTGGGTGGCACACGTGACTCTCTACAGGGATCTATGACAGTGTGTGAGTGGCACATGTAACTCTCTAGAGATCTATGACAGTGTGTGGGTGGCACATGTGACTCTCTACAGGGATCTATGACAGTATGTGGGTGGCACACGTGACTCTCTACAGGGATCTATGACAGTATGTGGGTGGCACACGTGACTGAACGACTCACCAAGAAAGACAATGTGAAGCATGAGAGGGAGATGGACTGTCCAGTCTATGTCCACACAGTCCACTATAAAGTCAGTCAACAGCATCACTGCCAGGTTACACCTGCAACACACACGGTCAATATGATACAAAAACACACACGCATGCACGCACGCATGCAGGCATGCATGCACACACACACACAAACATACATACACAACAAATACACACGCACGCACGCACGCACGCACGCACGCACGCACGCACGCACGCACGCACACACACACACACACACAACACACACAATCACTCACTCACTCATTCACTCACACACACACATACACACGGTCACATAACACACACACACACACACACACACACACACACACACACACACACACACACACACACACACACACACACACACACACACACACACACACACACACACACACACACACCACACACACACACACACACATGCTGCAATTATTGCTCAAAGAATATTCATAGGTCTAAAGGGTTAACATATTCCTTCAGGCCACTCACCTCTGGTAGGGTGGGTTGGGTATGCAGTTCTCAGGCAGCATGTCAGAGAGGGGGGCAAAATAGCCGCCAAACGCAGGCATGGGCAGGGGGTAGGGCACATGCGACTCTGTCTTCTTGGCGCTGACATCTCCACCACCCGTCTTGGTTGTGTCTTCCTCAACTACAGAAACAAAAATGACAGTGGCAGAGTGACATGTAGGTGAAGGGATGTCATCACAGTATCTCCTGGTGAAGATCCTTCCTGGTGAAATGCTCTCTCTACAAACGGTAAGTTCTTCTAAGTTCTTATATAGCGGTAACCAGTCCATGGTACTGCTCAGATTGCTTTACAGTTCACTTCCTGGCAGACTTTCAATTTAACACTATCTCGACTTCACCAGGAGTATTCAGCCACGATGCAATTACTGCACAAAGACTACTCGTACACAAATACCGACCACTATCTATAGCCAGGTACACATTCATACAGCTGAGTGAACTGGAGCAACGTAGAGTGAACAAATTTATAAGGTTTGAAACTGTAAAAAGAGGATTTGAACCCGGAATCTCTAATTGAGTTCAACCCTCTAATCACTACACTGCTCTGTGCCCCACTTCCTGGTAAACAGGTCATATTCTGACTCAACAAACATCACCTTGAAAGCCAGACACTACAGTATCCATGGCTAAGATATGGAATTGATGAGACAGAAATATAGTGCAAGAAAATGCAAAAGTAAGATGACCTCATTTTAGGCCATTCACATACTCATGAAGAAAATATGGGTGGTTGAAATGACTCTGGTGTTTACCTTCGTTTGTGACAGTCTTCACGGAGGGAGCAAGACTCGTACTGCATCCACTGCTAGCCTCACTGCGCATTGATCCTGTCGAGTTGGCTCTCGGCGTCCTACAATACCACAACTACTGCAACACTCGACACCTTTAAACCAACATTGTCGGCTCCTCATTTTAAATATAATCTCCTTAATACCCGAGTTGGCTTATTCCTATGCATCTCACCTCCAAATGCGACACTGTACAACTAATTCAGCAATATCTGTGCTAATTTTTTACTGATGGCTGATTCAAGGTAAAAAACATACACCCTTCCCCTAAAACAGCTCTGAAAACATCTCTTCAATGTGAATATCAAATAAGACTGGTAACATGCTGAGTGTGCACATTAGTACTACGCTAAAGATTTATATTAAATACTTAAACACATTATCAGAACTGTTCTAAAGTCATGAAAAGAATACAAAAACAAAGATAATATCGTAAATATTCTAAAATAATAAATATTTACGATATTATCTTTGTTTTTGTATTCTTTTCATGACTTTAGAACAGTTCTGATAATGTGTTGGAGTATTTAATATAACTGGATATGTAATGTTTCTAATGATTCCATACAACACAGACAGTTATCATTAGTCGCACTATCGTCTCACTTATCCAACAGGGCCATGTTTGCAAGTTTTGACGAGTCCTCAGCACTATGTCGCTTTGTGTGGATCTGCCCCTTATTCAGGGCCGATATCACTTGAGTGATGCCATCTGGTGCCTCGCCCTGTGATGCTGTTACTGTAGTCTTCTTAAGACTGGTCAGCCGATAGTACGGTGGTGTGGGTGTCCGCTCTATGTTAAACGTCAGAGGCTCAATAGTCTGAAAACAAACAAAAAACAAGTTCTTGTTATAGCGTTTTATAGTCTTCACCCACCGGCATACCTGTTCATTCGAACAGGATCTTGATTTTTCTGGGAAGTATTCAGCCATGCAGCAGTTATTGTAAAGTAAATAGGTAAATTCTTATATAGCGCAGTATCCAGTCCTCAGGACTGCTCGAAGCTAAAGTTACACTTTACTCCCTGGCAGACCTGTTCAATCGAACACCATCTCAACTTCTCTGGGAAGCATAGAGCCATGCTGCAATTAATGTGCGAAGATTATTCGTACACAAATATCCACCACCGTCTATAGCCAGGTACTCATTCATTCAGTTGAGTGAACTGGAGCAACGTAGAGTGAACGAATTTGCCAAAGGTTTGACACCACAACATTGGATTCGAACCCGGGTTCTCTCAGTCGAGAGTCTGAAGCTCTAGCCACTGCACCACGGCGCTCCATTGTGTAAAGACTATTCCTTCACATATATCCACCACTGGCAATAGCCAGGTACTCATACTGATGAGGAAGCGAAGCAAGGTGGAGTGAGAGCATCTTTGAAAGGGAAGCAAGATTTTTTGAAACCGTGTTCCCTTGACTGAGTCTATGCTCCACCACCTTGCTCCACCACCTCGCCCCACAAACAGTTTGATAGATGAGTGCTGTGAGTGAGGAACGGAAGAATACAGGGAGCCTGGCGTTCCTCACCAGATTTTCCGAAACTGTGTTTAGTAAGTGTACCAACAGATATTTCTTACTTCTCCCAATGAGAACTGTCAAAAAAACCATGAATAGTTTACAACAGACATGAAACTTACACTGAGTTCGTTCATCATTTCGTCTACAAGTCTCTCGGGCTTGGCACGGCCTAGATACACAACCACTCTCTTGGCCTACAACAGTGTCATCATGACACATAACACTTCATGACTCTCAACACCATTAACACATGACACATCATGACACTTGACATGATTAACACCTAAGATAATTCATGACACATCATGAAACAAGTTACACACGTCATATGATGACACACTTGCCACAACATGACTATAGCATACATGGGTGCAGCTAACGACACACTTGCCACAACATGACTATAGCATACATGGGTGCAGCTAACGACACACTTGCCACAACATGACTATAGCATACATGGGTGCAGCTAACGACACACTTGCCACAACATGACTATAGCATACATGGGTGCAGCTAACGACACACTTGCCACAACATGACTATAGCATACATGGGTGCAGCTAACGACACACTTGCCACAACATGACTATAGCATACATGGGTGCAGCTAACGACACACTTGCCACAACATGACTATAGCATACATGGGTGCAGCTAACGACACACTTGCCACAACATGACTATAGCATACATGGGTGCAGCTAACGACACACTTGCCACAACATGACTATAGCATACATGGGTGCAGCTAACGACACACTTGCCACAACATGACTATAGCATACATGGGTGCAGCTAACGACACACTTGCCACAACAAGACTATAGCATACATGGGTGCAGCTAACGACACACTTGCCACAACATGACTATAGCATACATGGGTGCAGCTAACGACACACTTGCCACAACATGACTATAGCATACATGGGTGCAGCTAACGACACACTTGCCACAACATGACTATAGCATACATGGGTGCAGCTAACGACACACTTGCCACAACATGACTATAGCATACATGGGTGCAGCTAACGACACACTTGCCACAACATGACTATAGCATACATGGGTGCAGCTAACGACACACTTGCCACAACATGACTATAGCATACATGGGTGCAGCTAACGACACACTTGCCACAACATGACTATAGCATACATGGGTGCAGCTAACGACACACTTGCCACAACATGACTATAGCATACATGGGTGCAGCTAACGACACACTTGCCACAACATGACTATAGCATACATGGGTGCAGCTAACGACACACTTGCCACAACATGACTATAGCATACATGGGTGCAGCTAACGACACACTTGCCACAACATGACTATAGCATACATGGGTGCAGCTAACGACACACTTGCCACAACATGACTATAGCATACATGGGTGCAGCTAACGACACACTTGCCACAACATGACTATAGCATACATGGGTGCAGCTAACGACACACTTGCCACAACATGACTATAGCATACATGGGTGCAGCTAACGACACACTTGCCACAACAAGACTATAGCATACATGGGTGCAGCTAACGACACACTTGCCACAACATGACTATAGCATACATGGGTGCAGCTAACGACACACTTGCCACAACATGACTATAGCATACATGGGTGCAGCTAACGACACACTTGCCACAACATGACTATAGCATACATGGGTGCAGCTAACGACACACTTGCCACAACAAGACTATAGCATACATGGGTGCAGCTAACGACACACTTGCCACAACAAGACTATAGCATACATGGGTGCAGCTAACGACACACTTGCCACAACATGACTATAGCATACATGGGTGCAGCTAACGACACTTGCCACAACATGACTATAGCATACATGGGTGCAGCTAACGACACACTTGCCACAACATGACTATAGCATACATGGGTGCAGCTAACGACACACTTGCCACAACATGACTATAGCATACATGGGTGCAGCTAACGACACACTTGCCACAACATGACTATAGCATACATGGGTGCAGCTAACGACACACTTGCCACAACATGACTATAGCATACATGGGTGCAGCTAACGACACACTTGCCACAACATGACTATAGCATACATGGGTGCAGCTAACGACACACTTGCCACAACATGACTATAGCATACATGGGTGCAGCTAACGACACACTTGCCACAACATGACTATAGCATACATGGGTGCAGCTAACGACACACTTGCCACAACATGACTATAGCATACATGGGTGCAGCTAACGACACACTTGCCACAACATGACTATAGCATACATGGGTGCAGCTAACGACACACTTGCCACAACATGACTATAGCATACATGGGTGCAGCTAACGACACACTTGCCACAACAAGACTATAGCATACATGGGTGCAGCTAACGACACACTTGCCACAACATGACTATAGCATACATGGGTGCAGCTAACGACACACTTGCCACAACATGACTATAGCATACATGGGTGCAGCTAACGACACACTTGCCACAACATGACTATAGCATACATGGGTGCAGCTAACGACACACTTGCCACAACATGACTATAGCATACATGGGTGCAGCTAACGACACACTTGCCACAACATGACTATAGCATACATGGGTGCAGCTAGTGACAATGAAAACGTGTTAATTTAATGTAAAATCTTGCAACAAAATTAAGAAAAAGCACAAATGTGATTTCCGTAAATTTTTTACCAATGAAATTTCATATGAAAATTAGATCCAGGTAATAACAAATATCCCAATATTGGGTTTACCATTCCAAATCAACTTACTTATTTGCTATCAGACATGCATACATACACTCACAGACACAGAAATGCACACACACACACACACACGCATGCATGTACACATACACAAACAGAGCATAACAGACAGCTTGCACGATACATACATATGGCAGCAAGACGTTTGGAGCGAGGCCAGTGATGACAACGATGTATCTGATGATAACTTGCAGGTTGCCCGGCCAACAAACCACCAGAGTGGCCCAAAGGTCTTCAATCTCCTTCGCATGATCATCTCCGTACTACAGAACATAACACACGGTCAGCCCTGTCCTTCCAAACACTTACTCATTGCAAAAATGCTCAAAAATGACGTTTAACAAAGATTACGTCAATCTGAAGTTTTTGGCAATAGTGCACGTTTTCTAGAATTATTGCAACTATTGGGGATAGTTTTACTACAGCAATGGTACTGCAATAGCTGTGTAACTATTGTGATGCTATTGTGCAATAGCTGAATAACTATTGTGATGCTATTGAGATAGTGTCATAACTATTGTGATAACATCACTAACCCACAAAATGCAGTCCCAAAAGAAAAGCAGTCCAAACCACAATGTAAGGGTGGCATCCTTGCGTCGATTCCCAAAATGGCAAATCCCTGAATGACGCCGCTCTGGTCGACGACTGTTGATGTTACGTCGGTAAATAAGTAAGATTTAAAAATGAAAAAATATACTTATTGTTTCTGTGTGGCTCACGTAGCCAATATTTTAGCCAAGTTGATAGTTTGATGCATTGTTACATGTGTAAAAAAAATCTAAACCTAATAGGTTCCACGTTAGATGTTGTACCTTGGCCGTGATGTAGAACAGGTTATTCAGAAGCATCTCGGTGGCCTGGGCTGACCCCCACCCCTCCCCCTTGAGGGGTGGGGTCAGGTATTCGGGGTAGACATCCTTCATGTTGACGAGGTTCGCCAGGGGACTGAAGGGGGGCAGACTGGGGTCAACCAGCTCCATGTTTTGTAACCACGGCAACAGGTATTGGAGCAGCAGCTGTCTCACAGAGGGCAGGGCAGTCTGGAAGCGGTGCGTGATTTCTGCAACAGGGGGCAGCACGTCAAACTTATCAAGGGTCAACGGAACCGAATTTTAAAAATTCTAAGGGATCATCTGAGAACATTGATGTCCGATGTTAGATGAAATTAGTTTTGTTTGGGGGAGGGGGGTCAGAGGCAGTTTCATCTGGCGTTGGACATCACTATTTTATGTTTTGGACCAATACTTGTGTTAATATACTGATTTCATGATATCAATGTTTACAAACTTTCATCTGGGGTTAGGGGGTCTGAGGCCAGTCAAAAGTAATTTGATCTGATATCCAGTGTCGGCATGTAACAAAGTACATTTACGTTTTAAATGTACTTGTAACGAGTACCTACATTTTTAGATTACTTTTACTTGTAACAAAGTACATTTATCTGTACTTTTTATGCTATAACTCCAGGGATGAAGCAGCTTCACTGGGTTTGTGTTTGCATTGGTAGCCCTGGACAGACTACACTTTGGAGGAATCATGGCTTCTTTTGTGCTGGCCCTGATGTTTACAAGCAGGTGATATTGGAACAGTGTGATTGGCTGCCTGTCAAAGGGATTCATTAGTCCATTGAAGCTTAGTCCCCAGCTAAAACCCATTTTCACACAAGGCCAATGGGAAATATTTGACCAGAACTTCCTCTTATAATACCAACTTTAGTTAGTGGCTACCTGTACAGTGCACACAGCTGACCTCATCACTACCAAAGGTGTGAAAAACATCCTGATGCATTTGTCTTGAGTCAATCAGACAGAGTGAGGTGACTGTGGCAAAGACTGTCTGTTGAAAACTACTCTGGCTCATTGAAAAGGTAATGCACAACTTACGATTTGCCATACGGGTCTGTTAACGGTTGTGATGCAGTTTATTAAGATTGCTTTCTTCTCTCCTGTTGTATACTGTTGCATTTACTTTTTGATCTGTTGATTATCGTGAATAAATAATGTTTATTATTATTATTACGTAGTAGTGGTATTTACCTAAAAAAGACTGCTTGGCGAATGAGTCCATTTTGGATAATGGACACATACTGGAATAATCTGATATTTTTGTACTTTTTTACTTAAGTACTTTTCTATACAAGTACTTTTTACTTTTACTTAAGTAATTTCTTGGGGGGATACTTTTATTTAGTTACTTTATTGGAGTACTTGTACCAGCACTGCCGATATGTGACATCAACGTTCTGAGAGGATCCCTAAGTATACATGACAATGTTTAACCAAAATGTATAAAAACAAAACATGTGGGGTGCAATGATCGAGTGGTCAGAGTGACAACCTGTTGATTGGTGGAACCAGGGTTTGAATCCTGGTACCAACCGATCAGTGATTTGGTACTGGTCCAAGTCCAAACTTGGCAATTTCGTTCACCCTACATCGCCTGTGTCTTTCAGAAGAGACATTATCTGCTGTTGGTCCCTTCTATCTGATGTTTATGCCAAGGGAAGTAAACGATCCCATGCAGGGAAATGGAAAAACCTGACATGGACTTACTGAGTTGGGATCTCATTCTCTAAACTCCTGTCAGCTTTAATGCCAGAATAATCAACCAAATGTGGGCATCTACTGAAAGAAGAAGACATTCTTCGGAATATCAAATTCAGCGGTTGCCCAAAAGCATTCTCATGAGATTTTGTCTTAGTTGGAGTTTTAATAAAGATCTAAGAATGGTCCAATAGAAATGAACCTATTTTTGCCCAGTTCATAGACACATTGACAAGAGAGAGGTGGCACATGACAGAAGCACGTGACGTGCGGCCATCCAACACACAGCCGCTGATGCTAATGCTGCAAGAGTGGCCAATGCTGAAACATGAAGACAGTGTCTACACGAGCGAGTGAGCGAGCACACTAACTGCCCCAACAGGACAGCAGCTGCCAACATTCACTGCCAACACTGTGGGCAAGCCGAGGCTGTCCATATCGGTCTGGAGACTGTTTCACTGCCAACACTGTGGGCAAGCCGAGGCTGACCATATCGGTCTGGAGACTGTTTCACTGCCAACACTGTGGGCAAGCCGAGGCTGTCCATATCGGTCTGGAGACTGTTTCACTGCCAACACTGTGGGCAAGCCGAGGCTGACCATATCGGTCTGGAGACTGTTTCACTGCCAACACTGTGGGCAAGCCGAGGCTGTCCATATCGGTCTGGAGACTGTTTCACTGCCAACACTGTGGGCAAGCCGAGGCTGTCCATATCGGTCTGGAGACTGTTTCACTGCCAACAGTGTGGGCAAGCCGAGGCTGACCATATCGGTCTGGAGACTGTTTCACTGCCAACACTGTGGGCAAGCCGAGGCTGACCATATCGGTCTGGAGACTGTTTCACTGCCAACACTGTGGGCAAGCCGAGGCTGTCCATATCGGTCTGGAGACTGTTTCACTGCCAACACTGTGGGCAAGCCGAGGCTGTCCATATCGGTCTGGAGACTGTTTCACTGCCAACACTGTGGGCAAGCCGAGGCTGTCCATATCGGTCTGGAGACTGTTTCACTGCCAACACTGTGGGCAAGCCGAGGCTGACCATATCGGTCTGGAGACTGTTTCACTGCCAACACTGTGGGCAAGCCGAGGCTGACCATATCGGTCTGGAGACTGTTTCACTGCCAACACTGTGGGCAAGCCGAGGCTGTCCATATCGGTCTGGAGACTGTTTCACTGCCAACACTGTGGGCAAGCCGAGGCTGTCCATATCGGTCTGGAGACTGTTTCACTGCCAACACTGTGGGCAAGCCGAGGCTGTCGATATCTGTCTGGAGACTGTTTCACTGCCAACACTGTGGGCAACCCGAGGCTGTCCATATCGGTCTGGAGACTGTTTCACTGCCAACACTGTGGGCAAGCCGAGGCTGTCCATATCGGTCTGGAGACTGTTTCACTGCCAACACTGTGGGCAAGCCGAGGCTGACCATATCGGTCTGGAGACTGTTTCACTGCCAACACTGTGGGCAAGCCGAGGCTGACCATATCGGTCTGGAGACTGTTTCACTGCCAACACTGTGGGCAAGCCGAGGCTGACCATATCGGTCTGGAGACTGTTTCACTGCCAACACTGTGGGCAAGCCGAGGCTGACCATATCGGTCTGGAGACTGTTTCACTGCCAACACTGTGGGCAAGCCGAGGCTGACCATATCGGTCTGGAGACTGTTTCACTGCCAACACTGTGGGCAAGCCGAGGCTGTCCATATCTGTCTGGAGACTGTTTCACTGCCAACACTGTGGGCAAGCCGAGGCTGTCCATATCGGTCTGGAGACTGTTTCACTGCCAACACTGTGGGCAAGCCGAGGCTGTCCATATCGGTCTGGAGACTGTTTCACTGCCAACACTGTGGGCAAGCCGAGGCTGTCCATATCGGTCTGGAGACTGTTTCACTGCCAACACTGTGGGCAAGCCGAGGCTGTCCATATCGGTCTGGAGACTGTTTCACTGCCAACACTGTGGGCAAGCCGAGGCTGTCCATATCGGTCTGGAGACTGTTTCACTGCCAACACTGTGGGCAAGCCGAGGCTGACCATATCGGTCTGGAGACTGTTTCACTGCCAACACTGTGGGCAAGCCGAGGCTGTCCATATCGGTCTGGAGACTGTTTCACTGCCAACACTGTGGGCAAGCCGAGGCTGACCATATCGGTCTGGAGACTGTTTCACTGCCAACACTGTGGGCAAGCCGAGGCTGTCCATATCGGTCTGGAGACTGTTTCACTGCCAACACTGTGGGCAAGCCGAGGCTGTCCATATCGGTCTGGAGACTGTTTCACTGCCAACACTGTGGGCAAGCCGAGGCTGACCATATCGGTCTGGAGACTGTTTCACTGCCAACACTGTGGGCAAGCCGAGGCTGACCATATCGGTCTGGAGACTGTTTCACTGCCAACACTGTGGGCAAGCCGAGGCTGTCCATATCGGTCTGGAGACTGTTTCACTGCCAACACTGTGGGCAAGCCGAGGCTGTCCATATCGGTCTGGAGACTGTTTCACTGCCAACACTGTGGGCAAGCCGAGGCTGTCCATATCGGTCTGGAGACTGTTTCACTGCCAACACTGTGGGCAAGCCGAGGCTGTCCATATCGGTCTGGAGACTGTTTCACTGCCAACACTGTGGGCAAGCCGAGGCTGTCCATATCGGTCTGGAGACTGTTTCACTGCCAACACTGTGGGCAAGCCGAGGCTGTCCATATCGGTCTGGAGACTGTTTCACTGCCAACACTGTGGGCAAGCCGAGGCTGACCATATCGGTCTGGAGACTGTTTCACTGCCAACACTGTGGGCAAGCCGAGGCTGTCCATATCGGTCTGGAGACTGTTTCACTGCCAACACTGTGGGCAAGCCGAGGCTGTCCATATCGGTCTGGAGACTGTTTCACTGCCAACACTGTGGGCAAGCCGAGGCTGACCATATCGGTCTGGAGACTGTTTCACTGCCAACACTGTGGGCAAGCCGAGGCTGTCCATATCGGTCTGGAGACTGTTTCACTGCCAACACTGTGGGCAAGCCGAGGCTGTCCATATCGGTCTGGAGACTGTTTCACTGCCAACACTGTGGGCAAGCCGAGGCTGACCATATCGGTCTGGAGACTGTTTCACTGCCAACACTGTGGGCAAGCCGAGGCTGACCATATCGGTCTGGAGACTGTTTCACTGCCAACACTGTGGGCAAGCCGAGGCTGTCCATATCGGTCTGGAGACTGTTTCACTGCCAACACTGTGGGCAAGCCGAGGCTGTCCATATCGGTCTGGAGACTGTTTCACTGCCAACACTGTGGGCAAGCCGAGGCTGTCCATATCGGTCTGGAGACTGTTTCACTGCCAACACTGTGGGCAAGCCGAGGCTGACCATATCGGTCTGGAGACTGTTTCACTGCCAACACTGTGGGCAAGCCGAGGCTGTCCATATCGGTCTGGAGACTGTTTCACTGCCAACACTGTGGGCAAGCCGAGGCTGTCCATATCGGTCTGGAGACTGTTTCACTGCCAACACTGTGGGCAAGCCGAGGCTGTCCATATCGGTCTGGAGACTGTTTCACTGCCAACACTGTGGGCAAGCCGAGGCTGACCATATCGGTCTGGAGACTGTTTCACTGCCAACACTGTGGGCAAGCCGAGGCTGTCCATATCGGTCTGGAGACTGTTTCACTGCCAACACTGTGGGCAAGCCGAGGCTGACCATATCGGTCTGGAGACTGTTTCACTGCCAACACTGTGGGCAAGCCGAGGCTGTCCATATCGGTCTGGAGACTGTTTCACTGCCAACACTGTGGGCAAGCCGAGGCTGACCATATCGGTCTGGAGACTGTTTCACTGCCAACACTGTGGGCAAGCCGAGGCTGACCATATCGGTCTGGAGACTGTTTCACTGAGACAACGGGCCCATCATGACAATCCATCATTAATCAAAATATGTTGTTAAATTTAAGGAAGGTTTTCAAAATGCAAAAACCCGCCACTATCTCACAGAGGACACTATTTCCATGACACACCAGTGAAAGTCCCGGTCCTGACAGGTGCCATTACACAACAACAACACCGATAAGAGGTGACACTTATTTCAAAGAGCACAACTGGACTTGTGAGCTCATAAGAATGTTAGTGAAACAGCCCCCCAGTGTCACTCGAGTGAGTGTCCGCTCGGCACATCGCAACAGCACACAGGCGTCGTTCTTGAAAACAAGGAGCACGTCAATTATGACAAAATGCATAGACAGATAGTACTCACCAGAGAAGATAGGCATTGTAAGCTCTAGATGGACTCACCAGAGAAAACAGGCATGGTGAGTTCTGTGTGGACTCACCAGAGAAGATAGGCATGATAAGTTCTGGATAGACTCACCAGAGAAGATAGGCATGATAAGTTCTGGATGGACTCACCAGAGAAGATAGGCATGATAAGTTCTGGATAGACTCACCAGAGAAGATAGGCATGGTAAGCTTTGGATGTACTCACCAGAGAAGATAGGCATGGTAAGCTCTGGGTGGACTCACCAGAGAAGATAGGCAGGGTAAGCTCTGGATGAACTCACCAGAGAAGATAGGCAGGGTAAGCTTTGGATGGACTCACCAGAGAAGATAGGCATGATAAGTTCTGGATGGACTCACCAGAGAAGATAGGAATGATAAGCTCTGGATGAACTCACCAGAGAAGATAGGCAGGGTAAGCTTTGGATGTACTCACCAGAGAAGATAGGCATGGTAAGCTCTGAGTGGACTCACCAGAGAAGATAGGCAGGGTAAGCTCTGGATGAACTCACCAGAGAAGATAGGCAGGGTAAGCTTTGGATGTACTCACCAGAGAAGATAGGCATGGTAAGCTCTGTATGGACTCACCATAGAAGATAGGCAAGGTAAGCTCTGGATGGACTCACCAGAGAAGATAGGCAGGGCAAGCTCTGGATGTACTCACACGAGACGATGGGCATGGTAAGCTCTGGATGGACTCACCAGAGAAGATAGGCATGGTAAGCTCTGGGTGGAGTCTAGCAAGTGTCTCGGACAGACAGAGTTGCGAGCGACTGTACGGCCCGGACAACAGCATCGCCTCGAGCGCCTTCTTGTCGAGTGGTTCACTGCTGTGCCACAAGATGGCACCACCTCCGTCGTCGTCGTGGTCGACACATATAACGTCATCAAGGAAGAAGCGCTTGTAGAGGAGGTGAAGAAGCTGAACGGCCGTCTCATGGACTAGGATCCGGGGACAGCCGGTGTAGAGTAGCGTCACATTCAACATGGCCACGTGGTCGCACGGATACTCCCTGCAAATACATACAACCACAATGGGGTGAATTGGCTTGAACCCCTGCAAATACATACAACCACAATGGGGTGAATTGGCTTGAACCCCTGCAAATACATACAACCACAATGGAGTGAATTGGTTTGTATCCCTGCAAATACATACAACCACAATGGGGTGAATTCACTTGAACACCCTGCAAATACATACAACCACAATGGGGTGAATTGGCTTGAATCCCTGCAAATACATACAACCACAATGGAGTGAATTGGCTTGTATCCCTGCAAATACATACAACCACAATGGGATTAATTGGCTTGAATCCCTGCAAATACATACAACCACAATGGGATGAATTGGCTTGTATCCCTGCAAATACATACAACCACAATGGGGTGAAATGGCTTGAATCCCTGCAAATGCATACAACCACAATGGGGTGAATTGGCTTGAATCCCTGCAAATACATACAACCACAATGTGGTGAATTGGCTTGTATCCCTGCAAATACATACAACCACAATGGGGTGAATTGGCTTGTATCCCTGCAAATACATACAACCACAATGGGGTGAATTGGCTTGAATCCCTGCAAATACATACAACCACAATGGGGTGAATTGGCTTGAATCCCTGCAAATACATACAACCACAATGGGGTGAAATGGCTTGAATCCCTGCAAATACATACAACCACAATGGGGTGAATTGGCTTGAATCCCTGCAAATACATACAACCACAATGGGGTGAATTGGCTTGTATCCCTGCAAATACATACAACCACAATGGGGTGAATTGGCTTGAATTCCTGCAAATTCATACAACCACAATGGGGTGAATTGGCTTGTATCCCTACAAATACATACAACCACAATGGGGTGAATTGGCTTGAATCCCTGCAAATGCATACAACCACAATGGGGTGAATTGGCTTGAATTCCTGCAAATACATACAACCACAGTTGGATGAAATCCATATTTTTGGCTTCTGTATAAATCCATTAACAATTTCGCACTGGTTTACTGGTCTATAACATTCCTATTCTGGCCGAATATAATTATTCATTTTTAGGCATCATACATTTATGTTCTTGACCTAAAATTCTTGGGAAGATGAAATGTGTATTTTATATGGTTTATCATGAATAAACAATGTATATTTTAAAGTCAAATTTCTTACAGCATAACTAAAGTGTGTTCCTGATGAAGCGGTTAAAACATTGTAGTGAGTTTCAAATTTATAGTGGTGTTATAAAAAAATTTGATTTAAAATTATTCTACCAACTTGATGAACATTTTCACTAATGTATATTATTATTACTAAAACCGACCTGTTGTTGAAGACGACCCCAAGGGCATTGAAGCAGCCATCAGCAACCTCATGTGACCCCGTGTAGCAGCGGTCAATGACCCAGTCCAGCAGGGTCTGTGCATCAGGATTGAACTCAAGGAGAAGTACGACGGTCTCTTGGGCCAGTCTGTAGATCTGTATACACCAAATCGACTCTCAAATTAAAGGTGCCTCCTCAATTCAAATTAAAGGTGCTTCCTCAATTCAAATTAAAGGTGCCTCCTCAATTCAAGTTAAAGGTGCCTCCACAATTCATATTAAAGGTGCCTCCACAATTTAAATTAAAGGTGCCTCCACAATTCAATTTTGTTCACTCATTTCATTTCAAGATCTGTATACACTATATTAACTGTTTTGAAGGCTAATTGTTAGCCTACCAAATAACTTTGCAAATTACCCAATATAACAACAAGTCATTGTTATTAAACAAATTGCAGACATTACTTTAGTAGAAGACTAGGGAAATGTCCTGGTTTAACAGCATAAATAATTAACATTACATATGCCAATAAAAAGTACAAATACCTCCAAAATCAGAGTTACAAGGGTTTTAAATAAATTTTTGTATTGAAAAAAGTATAAAATTTGTCTGAAAATTGCAACAACTATGTTTTTCTCACTACTAGTACTATTATATATATTTCTTTCAAAAACACACGCACCCACACCACATGCACACATGCACACACAAACACTTTTATACCTTCTTCCCATGAACTGAGTATCCAGTTGGGGCATCATTACATAACATGCAATTCAAACAGTAAAACAGTGCAGAACCATTCCTGAAAACACGTCCACAATCGCAGCAAATAAATTACTGTTATTACTCGTCAAATATATTAGAAAACAATATAGTAGGGGAAGCAAAAATGATAACTACACTGCAGGGTAATGCAGGATAATCGTATTTTTTATAAACATATTTTGTTCAAATCTACCCGTGGAACAATGCCGCCAGTGTTCGTGCAGGTGAAACTAAAAACTTTGTTCAGAATAAGCCAACAGAGGGAGATGCAAGACTGCCTGCCAGAGTAACTCTACCCATGCAGGCCATCACTCAAGACACCATCAACAAATGCGCATTCTACTTGACTCTATTCAGTTGCCTGGCAAAACCATACAATGGTTGTCACCTAGCAACACCAAACAATGCTTGTCACCTAGCAACAGCAAACAAGGTTTATTATCTAGTAACAGCAAACAATGTCTGTCACCTAACACTGTTCAACAAACAAAGTTTGTGACTTAATAACACCGAACAAAGCTTGTCAACCTAGCAACAGAAAACCATGCTGGTTACTTAGCAACACCACACAATGCTTGACACCTAGTAACATCAAACAATGCTTGTCGCATAGCAACAACAAACAATGCTTGTCACAAGGCAACAACAATGCTTGTCGCCTGGCAACATCAAACAATGCAAAATAGGTAAACTGTAACCATAAAAAAACAACCAAGCAGCATCCAACGTGATACATACCTGTGTTTTTATCTGTTGGGCAGGACATAAATGGAAGAGTAGAAAATGAGACCAGATGCAAGTTGCATGAGAGTTTCAGTGACAATCTACTCCCTGCTCATAAGTATGCCTCATAACAACAGAAAGGTTTTTGAAAATTTATATTATAAATAAAAGTCCCTCTATTGGCGGAAATGTTCATTAGGTTGGAAGAATACTTTAAATAGAATATCCAAAATATCACGACTATGAAGCATAACTTACATCAACATTTCGACTATGATGACTGCTGATGGTAGTCAAAATGTTGATGCTATACTTCATAGTTGTGATGTAAATAAAATTTGAGATATATTTTATACGTTTCAATTATAATCATGAAATAAATGGAATGCAAATTATTATAAAATCGGCTACCAGGATAAAAACATTTCCAATGTGTCTATGATAATCCAGATGGCTGCCTGACATGCCCACGTCAAATATTTTTGAATTGGAATTTTTTTAATATTTACAAAGCCCCTAAATGCCTATTCCCTAGTAATTAATTTCAGAAAACAGGGACCATTTCACTAACATTCTTATGCGCTCATAAACTTGATTTTCTGCTTTAAAATCGATTTTGTTCCTTAACAATGATCTTGTGTACTGACAACTTTTAACACCAGGATGCGCCACTGGTACATTTTCGCTGGTGTGTCACGGAAATAGTGTCCTCTGTGACACGGTGCCAGCTTTTTGCCTTTTGTAAACGCTCTTTAAAATCTTGAAATGATCCCCTGGTACAACTGGACACATCTGGTTTGAAACTCACCACATATATCTGCCTGTATGAAAAGCAGGGCGAGAACACCACAATTGGCCACATAACAGCACCTTTACAGACCTTCCAACTTATCACAAGCAAATGATAGGAGATTACATCCCCCACTAGAATTTCATGGTGCAAGGTTTTTCATGGAGTTTTAACAAATGTTTTCCGACGGTGACACCTAATGAATGTTACCCGAATCACACATGACCTATGAAGCGTTTTACAACTTGCGAGCCTGTGAATCTATTTTCAGGTTTTTGTCTTTCCACATAACGTAAGTTTTATTGCATGGCCAACAATCACATATAAATAAACTGAATCGGGCAAAAAATGTAAATAAAATGTTTAAGACAGGGGATTTTTTCATTTGAAAGCGGGATATCAGCCAACAATGACACATCAATAAACTGAGTGAGAGAAAAAATGGACAAATGTCAAAAATAAATTGGAAAAAAATGCAAAAATATAAAATAAAATAATTTGGGAAAAAATAGCAAAAAATTATTGGAAAACATTAGAAAAATGTCAAATAAAATAATTTGTAAAAAAGAAAAGTGTAAGATAAAATAATTGAAAAAAAATATATATATATAAAATAAAATAACTTGGAAAAAAGGAAAAAGTATCAAATTAAATATTCAGGAAAATGTAAAATAAAATAAGTTGGAAAAAAGGAAAATGTAAAATTTAATAATTTGGAAAAAACATTGAAGACAATAACTTTAAAAAAATGCCAAGGAAATAATTAAAATAAACATCAAATAAAATAATTGGAAACAATGAAAACATGTTAAATAACTTGGTATAAAATGTCCAGTCAAATAATTATGACAAGGGCAAGAAATTGGGAGGATATTTTTTAAATGATTAAAATACAGGACATCTCCCATCATACGTGGAAACTTGGAAAGTCTGACTGTGAACTCTACAACATGGTCATTTAGTGGTCATCTGAAGCCTCACCTTCTGGTCAATTGTGCCCAGTAGGGCGTCCATCCACGAGTAGATGTAGCCGTCATCGTTGAGGCCAGACGGGTCAAAGACAGACCCGCAGCAGAGGACAGCGGACATTGTTTGGACTGCGGACAGCTCTAGGGCGGTGCAGCACTCCGTCCTGATTGGTCTGGCAATAGGGGGATTTGGGTGAGATTGGGGGGCAGTGGCTGGTCGTTGAACAGTGTTCTTGTGTGTTAGAGAGATATAAATACAAAACAGCTGGTGTCCTTGAGTGTGTTGCAAAGGTTGTTGTGAAGACTTGTTTAATTATGTTTTATGGATGGGGAATGATCTGAGGATAGGGTGTGAGTGTGTGCGTGAGTGTGCGTGAGTGTGCGTGAGTGTGCGTGAGTGTGCGTGTGTGCGTGTGTGTGTATGTGAAAACATGAAATCATAAGAGAACAAACAAATAACATGTATTCAAAATAGCCTAGTGTGCAATAAATACACAGATTTAGAAAGTGTCCACATAACCGTGCTGCCTGAAGTTTGTGCCTACCTCTTGCTGCCGGGCCAGAATGCCTGGGCGAAGCGTCCACTCCAGGTAGCAAACAGGTAGAAGAGACTGTAGCGCAGGTCTTGTGAGATGAACCGGTGTCTCTGAGAGACTACAAACAGGTAGAAGAGACTGTAGCACAGGTCTTGTGAGATGAACCGGTGTCTCTGAGAGACTACAAACAGGTAGAAGAGACTGTAGCACAGGTCTTGTGAGATGAACCGGTGTCTCTGAGAGACTACAAACAGGTAGAAGAGACTGTAGCACAGGTCTTGTGAGATGAACCGGTGTCTCTGAGACTACAAACAGGTAGAAGAGACTGTAGCGTATGTCTTGTGAGATGAACCGGTGTCTCTGAGAGACTACAAACAGGTAGAAGAGACTGTAGCGCAGGTCTTGTGAGATGAACCGGTGTCTCTGAGAGACTACAAACAGGTAGAAGAGACTGTAGCGTATGTCTTGTGAGATGAACCAGTGTCTCTGAGAGACTACAAACAGGTAGAAGAGACTGTAGCGCAGGTCTTGTGAGATGAACCGGTGTCTCTGAGAGACTACAAACAGGTAGAAGAGACTGTAGCACAGGTCTTGTGAGATGAACCGGTGTCTCTGAGAGACTACAAACAGGTAGAAGAGACTGTAGCGCAGGTCTTGTGAGATGAACCGGTGTCTCTGAGAGACTACAAACAGGTAGAAGAGACTGTAGCACAGGTCTTGTGAGATGAACCGGTGTCTCTGAGAGACTACAAACAGGTAGAAGAGACTGTAGCGCGTCTTGCGAGATGAAGCGGTTGCACGTCACGTGACAGGGATGCCTTGGTAGATGACAGTCATCATAATAACATTTACGAAATGTTAGTTTAAACACACAGCATCGTTATATAAACATCATAACACGCTCGCAGATACCCACTGTTTGTTCAAAATGATGAAGGTCAGAGAGAATGTGAAGTTTACATCCATCGATAGGCCCCAGTTGTAAAGTCGTAAGCTCTAGACATAAGTGTCAGCCTCTACGTTATGTTGCCAAGTCCATGACGCAGGGGCATTTTCCTGAAGTATTTGCCGCATGCACGGTTCCTGTGATCGTTAAGTTACGCTTTACGTGTTATGTGCACATTACGTTTTACCTTCCGAACAACTGATTGACCCCATAAATGGTAAGAATTTTGACATATTTTGAAAAGATATCAGTTGAACTTGTAGATTAATCTCTGAAAGTAACCTACCTGCATACGTTCAAAAGCCCGATTATAAATAATTGGAACTACATCATACTCAGATCACCACAATGTAAACATCAGTGCGGGGTGCAGGAA
This sequence comes from Escarpia spicata, assembly GCA_963995525.1. Taxonomy (NCBI): domain Eukaryota; kingdom Metazoa; phylum Annelida; class Polychaeta; order Sabellida; family Siboglinidae; genus Escarpia; species Escarpia spicata. Next base: position 18,305,547 of record OZ023215.1, read on the forward strand.
CATAATGATTAGAATGTTGCAACCTCAATTCAGGTGACCGGGGTGATCCCTTGGACAGTGTTGTTCCTTCCACGTTGCCCCAATATTTACCGTAAAAATCAAAATCTCTCACAGCGTCAACACACAAAGTGGACAATGTCCATTTGTGACAGTGTAAACTGGTGACATACTCACCAGGCACGGTGCGGATGAGATGTCGGATGAAGTCGCTGAAGTGAAGCCGGATCTCCTGAAGTGCGGCCGAGTCCTTGTCAGCCTCAGTCTCAAGAAACATGCGTGCTCCGTCTATGTACTCGACTAACGTTGCACACAGACTGCCAGTGGCCTGGTCCAGGATGTCAGCCGGACTGAAACACAGACTGAGGGATCAACACAGCGACTGAGGGATTAATACAGGGGATGAGGGATTAATACAGGGAACGAGGGATTAATGCATTGGATGAGGGAGCACCACACAGACTGAGGGATTAATACAGGGATTGAGAGATGGCCATGAGGCATCAACACAGCCTGAGGGATCAACACACAGACTGAGGGATCAACACACAGACTGAGGGATTAACACAGGTGATGAATGATACTGCAAGATCAACATAGAGGGGATGAGACTGAGAGATCAGTATAAGATCAACATACAAAGGATGGGGGATCAACTGGTCCTGCTAAATGGAACGAACTGCCGCTGTTTTTCCGGGATGTTCCATCTGTTGCAACATGGATTGAGGGATCAACACGGTTGAGGTGGGATAAACACGGTTGAGGTGGGATAAACACGGTTTATGTGGGATCAATGCGGTTGATGTGGGATCAACACGGTTGATGTGGGATCAACACAGTTGATGTGGGAACAACACGGTTGTTGTGGGATCAACACAGTTGATGTGGGATCAACCCGGTTGGTGTGGGATCAACACGGTTGGTGTGGGATCAACATAATAGATGTGGGATCAACATAGTTGGTGTGGGATCAACCCAGTTGGTGTGGGATCAACATAGTTGATGTGGGATCAGCATAGTTGGTGTGGGATCAACATAGTTGATGTGGGATCAACACGGTTGATGTGGGATCAACGCACTCACAAACAACTTCTCAAACAATCTGTTTATAGCACCAGTCAACAATGTTCACGTTTGTAATGCCCGTCCATTTCAGCAGGTGTGAAATTGACCTACTACTAAAAATTACACTAGATTCTCATAGGCCCTTGTTCGTGTTTCATATCAACAAAGCAACCAGCCCATGTCGCTGAAAACACACGCTCTGAACCATGTCTTGTGCTACTTCAAAGTAGTTAAATAACTGTTTGTGGGTGTGTCTAGTGTATCCTGGATGGTGACTGTTGACTGACAGAGGACTAACCTCTGACAGAAGATGCCGTTTTGTGCCATGTAGTGGAAGATCTGTACAACCGCAAGTCGCACAATATCTCTCTTTCTCCTCCGCTTCACATTCTCCTGCTTTCTGTCGATCGCCTCCCTGATCAATGGCAGTAGTTCCACCACGATGTCTCTACAAACACAACAGCCTCAGAAAGTCAACGAGAGAATACTAAAAGTTTGTTGTTTCAATGAGTGGTCCATACAGTATAATATTAATTAAATGAAGTGTAAAAGGACTGATTTAAACATCGTAGATAACAAATACATACATATAATTATAGTGCACAACTATATATACACACAAATAAAATATTTCAAGTATATATACATATATGTATATATCACGGTCATGAAAATAGAAAGCATAGAAATTGGTACAGTCACATTAGTTGAACGCCTATTTTTAAATATATGTTTTTGGATGTTTCTTGAATGTGTTGACAATCTTAAGATCTTTAATGTTCTCAGAAAGCTCATTCCATAGTATGGATGGTTGCCGACTAAAACAATGCTCACCACATCACTGTCCATAGCATAGGTACAACAAGAAGTGGTGATTTATCTGCTGATGTCAATGTATGCACAGGCTGGTGCTTCTTTACAATGTTGCACTTACTTGAAGGCAGCGGGGTTGCAGTGACTAAGCCCCTTGGTGACGGCCTCTCTCACCATGTCTGGTCCATCACACTTGAGAAGGGGCACGAGGGTCTTGAAGAGGTCACGCCCTGTGATCCCATTATTGGACAAGTGGCGTGCCTCCGCTCGCTCCGGGATTATACCGTCTACTGCACAGCTACATCGGGACACGAATATAGTCAAACCTCACTTAACGGTCAAACCTTGCTTAACAGTCAAACCTCGCTTAACAGTCAAACCTCACTTAACGGGCAAACCTTGCTTAACGGTCAAACCTCGCTTAACAATAAAACCTCACTTAACGATCAAACCTTACCTAACGGTTAAACCTCACTTAATGGTCAAATCTCACTTAACGATCAAACCTCATTTAACGATCAAACTTCAGTAATACTGCAACCTCACAATGATTTCACAAGATTGCCTTCCAGAGCAATAATTCCATGCAGCAGGTGGACAAGGAAGCCTGGCTTATCAAAAGTCCAATAATGTGTAACACACCCTCTGAGATAGTTGTCAATTGTAGTCCCAAATGATTTATATAATAGTTCATCAAAGGAAAATCGTCTCACTAATACAGTCACCTTACTAATCAGGTCAATTTGGCCAATTTCAAAGTGAGACCTTAATAGCGACCTTCTACTGTACATATAAAATCGTGTTTCATAAATTGTAATTTTTTGTAATCTACACGCAAGAAGAGATTGGTGTGAAAGAGTTTCAAGAGGAAGCTAGAGAGGCTAAAGTTTCAAGAGGAAGCTGATGAGGTTAAAGTTTTAAGAGGAAGATGATGAGGTTAAAGTTTTAAAAGGAAGCTGATGGGGTTAAAGTTTTAAAAGGAAGCTGATGAGGTTAAAGTTTCAAAAGGAAGCTGATGAGGTTAAAGTTTTAAGAGGAAGCTGATGAGGTTAAAATTTCAAAAGGAAGCTGATGAGGTTAAAGTTTTAAGAGGAAGATGATGAGGTTAAAGTTTTAAAAGGAAGCTGATGAGGTTAAAGCTTCAAAAGGAAGCTGATGAGGTTAAAGTTTTAAAAGGAAGCTGATGAGGTTAAAATTTCAAAAGGAAGCTGATGAGGTTAAAGTTTTAAAATGAAGCTGATGTGGTTAGTTTCAAAAGGAAGCTGATGTGGTTAAAGTTTCAAAAGGACGTTGATGAGATTAAAGTTTCAAGAGGAAGCTGATGAGGTTAAAGTTTCAAAAGGAAGCTGATGAGGTTAAAGTTTCAAGAGGAAACTAGTGAGGTTAAAGTTTCAAAAGAAAGCTGATGAGGTTAGTTTCAAGAAGAAACTAGTGAGGTTAAAGTTTCAAAAGGAAGCTGATGAGGTTAAAGTTTCAAAAGTAAGCTGATGAGGTTAAAGTATCAAAAGGAAGCTGATGAAGTTAAGGTTTCAAAAGGAAGCTGATGAGGTTAAAGTTTCAAGAGGAAGCTGATGAGGTTAAAGTTTCAAAAGGAAGCTGATGAGGTTAACATTTCAAGAGGAAGCTGATGAGGTTAAAGTTTTAGGAGGAAGCTTATGAGGTTAAAGTTTCAAAAGGAAGCTGATGAGGTTAACATTTCAAGAGGAAGCTGATGAGGTTAGTTTCAAGAAGAAACTAGTGAGGTTAAAGTTTCAAAAGGAAGCTGATGAGGTTAAAGTTTCAAGAGGAAGCTGATGAGGTTAACGTTTCAAGAGGAAGCTGATGAGGTTAACGTTTCAAGAGGAAGCTGATGAGATTAAAGTTTCAAGAGGAAGCTGATGAGGTTAAAGTTTCAAGAAGAAGCTGATGAGGTTAACGTTTCAAGAGGAAGCTGATGAGGTTAACGTTTCAAGAGGAAGCTGATGAGATTAAAGTTTCAAGAGGAAGCTGATGAGATTAAAGTTTCAAGAAGAAGCTGATGAGGTTAACATGGAAGGAATGGAACAAGAAAGGCTAACAAAGAGGAAGAGGGCGGTTGCCCTTATAGTTGATTGCAGACAGAGAAGACGAAAACGACGACTGAGAGGGAAGGAGTGTATGAAGAGAGAATTGGAGGGATTATGAGATGAGTGGAGAATGAGAGACAGGAGGAGGTAGAGATGGGTGATAGAGACACCAGTGAAATGAGAGACAAGAGGAGGTAGAGATGGATGATAGAGACAGTAGTGAAACGAGAGACAAGAGGAGGTAGAGATGGATGATAGAGACACCAGTGAAATGAGAGACAAGAGGAGGTAGAGATGGATGATAGAGACAGTAGTGAAACGAGAGACAAGAGGAGGTAGAGATGGGTGATAGAGACACCAGTGAAATGAGAGACAAGAGGAGGTAGAGATGGATGATAGAGGCAGCAGTGAAACGAGATCCGTGACAGAAACGAAAAGAAAAGAAAATTTATTTTTAGAATATGCTGTAAGAATATTCATAACATTCTTACAGCTGTGTAGGTTTAGTGAGAGGGAAAAGAAGAAACAAATTTAGGACCAGTATCAAGGCCAAGCCCACCCCGGACTTCAGGGACAAAGAGATAACAAAATGTGACAATAAAACGAGAACACCCTACCTGGGCTCTGGTGAAGCCGCTCTCTGTTTCTCCACACTGTGGCTAGGTGGCGCTATACAACACCCCATGACAACATAGGTCTTCCATAAGTTGACATAGTTATCGCGTTCGCTCGTCACTTTCTTGGTTCCTCGGAGCAGGGAGGAACTCCGACTGTCGCTCACAGTTGTACTGTAAACATCAAGATTACTGATGACACCAACTAAGTTAATTCAGGGAAACAAAAGGCAACTGTACAACCAATTCACCGATCTTCCACACGTAGCATAGGATACTTGCCTGGGATACTGTATTGTCACCTCCCCCGACTTGCCAAGATGCATATCGGAGAAATATAGACTCACCTGATGGCGGCACTGAATTAATTAAAAATAAATAAAAATACTGTAATAATGGTAACTGATGCCTTTAGTTTATTACTCCCTGTGTGGGTGTAAGCTAGGATATAATAATTATTTTAGTTATAAATATATATCAATATACTGACAATTTGTGGGTGTAAGCTAGTATATACCAGTATAGTGACAATCTGCAATGCTAGTGCTAATATACCATGCATATGAGGCAATATTCGTAGATGCACATACTTTGGGTCGATGTACACATATAGTGCCTGCAGTCGGTTGTACAGCACCGGCCACGCATGGGCGATCGCTGAAGAACAGTTGCCTGTCACAAAGTCGGGGTGCATGAAGATCGAGATGCATTCTATCCAGGGGTCGTATGTGTCGTCGCCCATGGCGATCACACTGCTGTCTGTCAGTTCCTGGTACGTGCCACATGATGACCAGATGATGGACGTGCGGTCAGCCAACCACTGGAAGTCCAGTGGCAGTGCAGATAGTGCGGCAGTCTGGAACGTTCCACATCATTGATTTCAGGCTTTCATATCACAGGCAAACTGCAGTGGAGTGGTCAGTGTTTTTGCTGACCTCGTGATGAATTAGCTCCACTTTTCTAATTAAATTGGTATTTTGGTGGGGAACGTGTGTATTTTTTGCATATCTTATATAATGTTTATGTGTAGTGGTTTTAATCCAATACAATGTAGCAATGAATCACATATAACGTTATCGTCAGATTTGTAGGAATGTGGGATATGATAAAACAGAAGGGTGGCCCTGTACAAGGTTTCAGTGTTGTATGAAATTTGGATTTTAGATTTTATTCACATTCCTATTACTGTTATTCCCAAAGTGGCTGCATAATAAGCAATTTCCAATAACAAATGTCATCATTTGACCTATTTCAATTGTCAACTCTACACTGGACTTGTGTTGGTCGTTGCATTAAATGCTATGTAACTGCAGGATCAATAACTAGGAATGTAACAATACATCGAATTATCAACGCACAGCGACAGTCAATGAGATGAGATTGTACATCAACTGTAAATTTAACTACATAGTTACTATCGATAGTTCACTGAACTGTAACTATAAATACAGTTAGAAGCAGACCATCAAGGCTATTTGTACCACATAAAAACAGTGTTCGTAAACATGTGTTTTCAATTTTATGTTGTAATTTCACTCATTTACCAACCTGTAGCATTTATAATTGGTGACCAAATCAGCGTCATTCATGGATTCGCCATTTTGAGACTACACCGAGTTATGGCATCATACTTCAACTGATTTAGGACTGCTCTTCCTGGGCATTCACTATTCCATGATACTGCTGCGATATAGGTGCAACTGATTTAGGACTGCTCTTCCTGGGCATTCACTATTCCATGATACTGCTGCGATATAGGTGCAACTGATTTAGGACTGCTCTTCCTGGGCATTCACTATTCCATGATACTGCTGCGATATAGGTGCAATAGATTTAGGACTGCTCTTCCTGGGCATTCACTATTCCATGATATTGCTGCGATATAGGTGCAACTGATTTAGGACTGCTCTTCCTGGGCATTCACTATTCCATGATACTGCTGCGATATAGGTGCAACTGATTTAGGACTGCTCTTCCTGGGCATTCACTATTCCATGATATTGCTGCGATATAGGTGCAATAGATTTAGGACTGCTCTTCCTGGGCATTCACTATTCCATGATACTGCTGCGATATAGGTGCAACTGATTTAGGACTGCTCTTCCTGGGCATTCACTATTCCATGATATTGCTGCGATATAGGTGCAACTGATTTAGGACTGCTCTTCCTGGGCATTCACTATTCCATGATACTGCTGCGATATAGGTGCAACTGATTTAGGACTGCTCTTCCTGGGCATTCACTATTCCATGATACTGCTGCGATATAGGTGCAACTGATTTAGGACTGCTCTTCCTGGGCATTCACTATTCCATGATACTGCTGCGATATAGGTGCAATAGATTTAGGACTGCTCTTCCTGGGCATTCACTATTCCATGATATTGCTACGATATAGGTGCAACTGATTTAGGACTGCTCTTCCTGGGCATTCACTATTCCATGATACTGCTGCGATATAGGTGCAACTGATTTAGGACTGCTCTTCCTGGGCATTCACTATTCCATGATATTGCTGCGATATAGGTGCAATAGATTTAGGACTACTCTTCCTGGGCATTCACTATTCCATGATACTGCTGCGATATAGGTGCAATTGATTTAGGACTGCTCTTCCTGGGCATTCACTATTCCATGATACTGCTGCGATATAGGTGCAATTGATTTAGGACTGCTCTTCCTGGGCATTCACTATTCCATGATACTGCTGCGATATAGGTGCAATTGATTTAGGACTGCTCTTCCTGGGCATTCACTATTCCATGATACTGCTGCGATATAGGTGCAACTGATTTAGGACTGCTCTTCCTGGGAATTCACTATTCCATGATACTGCTGCGATATAGGTGCAACTGATTTAGGACTGCTCTTCCTGGGCATTCACTATTCCATGATATTGCTGCGATATAGGTGCAACTGATTTAGGACTTCTCTTCCTGGGCATTCACTATTCCATGATACTGCTGCGATATAGGTGCAACTGATTTAGGACTGCTCTTCCTGGGCATTCACTATTCCATGATACTGCTGCGATATAGGTGCAATAGATTTAGGACTGCTCTTCCTGGGCATTCACTATTCCATGATACTGCTGCGATATAGGTGCAACTGATTTAGGACTGCTCTTCCTGGGCATTCACTATTCCATGATATTGCTGCGATATAGGTGCAACTGATTTAGGACTGCTCTTCCTGGGCATTCACTATTCCATGATACTGCTGCGATATAGGTGCAACTGATTTAGGACTGCTCTTCCTGGGCATTCACTATTCCATGATACTGCTGCGATATAGGTGCAATAGATTTAGGACTGCTCTTCCTGGGCATTCACTATTCCATGATACTGCTGCGATATAGGTGCAACTGATTTAGGACTGCTCTTCCTGGGCATTCACTATTCCATGATACTGCTGCGATATAGGTGCAACTGATTTAGGACTGCTCTTCCTGGGCATTCACTATTCCATGATATTGCTGCGATATAGGTGCAATAGATTTAGGACTACTCTTCCTGGGCATTCACTATTCCATGATACTGCTGCGATATAGGTGCAATTGATTTAGGACTGCTCTTCCTGGGCATTCACTATTCCATGATACTGCTGCGATATAGGTGCAATTGATTTAGGATTGCTCTTCCTGGGCATTCACTATTCCATGATACTGCTGCGATATACAGCATTGTAGGTGCAATTGATTTAGGACTGCTCTTCCTGGGCATTCACTATTCCATGATACTGCTGCGATATAGGTGCAACTGATTTAGGACTGCTCTTCCTGGGCATTCACTATTCCATGATAATGCTGCGATATAGGTGCAACTGATTTAGGACTGCTCTTCCTGGGCATTCACTATTCCATGATATTGCTGCGATATAGGTGCAACTGATTTAGGACTGCTCTTCCTGGGCATTCACTATTCCATGATACTGCTGCGATATAGGTGCAATTGATTTAGGACTGCTCTTCCTGGGCATTCACTATTCCATGATACTGCTGCGATATAGGTGCAATTGATTTAGAACTGCTCTTCCTGGGCATTCACTATTCCATGATACTGCTGCGATATAGGTGCAATAGTCATGACATCATCGCAAGAGTATTGCAATTGTAATACTGCTATTGCAATACTATTCCGCAATATAGTAACTATCACTAGTAATCACCCTGTCAATAACAACAAGCGTTTGTTTGAAGTATGAAAAAAATGCTAAGCAACCACCTGTGAGAAATGAAAAGTATGTACAGACCTTCTCCGGCCCAGGAAGATGAGGCAAGGCTCTCTCGATGATCAGGGGGCAGGACCTATCCATTAGGTCCAGTATATATGGCTCTGTTTCCTGCAACAACACGCAAATCTATACCCACCATTCAAATTAATTGAATAAACTTTATTAATATTGCTGTTGGATGCATACCAACTAACCTAAGCATTGCATTACATACACATCACCTACAGTCAAACCTCACTTTACAGCCACCTCGGTAATACAGCCACCTTGGCAATACAGCCACCTCGGTAATACAGCCACCTCGGTAATACAGCCACCTCGGTAATACAGCCACCTTGGTAATACAGCCACCTCGGTAATATAGCCACCTCGGTAAAAAAGCCACCTCAATAATACAGCCACTTCGGCAATACAGCCACATTGGTAATACAGCTACCTCACAACTAGGCTACCCTAGGACAGTCTCAAATTATTTTTGTAACTGTACTTTACAAGAAATCAATCTTGCTAGTAAGGTCACCTCAGCATTGAGGTCCCTTTGGCCCAGTCTCAGGGAGTGATCTTAATAGTGAGGTTCCGCCGTATTTCTATTTGTTATTACTGTTGTCATCATTATTCATAAAGCTTTATCGTTAACACGTATCTAATGACACTAAATGGGCTGGACACGTGGAGCAAATGGGAGTGGATGAAAGCAGATGCCTGGAAAGAGGAAGGTAAAAAGAGTAGAGGTAGACCACGACTGAGACGGGAGTGACTGGTGATAAAGTGATTTGGTGCAATTGGGAGAGGAGTGGAGAATGACAGCAGGAGAGGGGAATGGAGAATGACAGCAGGAGAGGGGGAGTGGAATATAACAGCAAGAGAGAGGGAGTGGAGAATGACAGCAGGAGAGGGGGAGTGGAATATAACAGCAAGAGAGAGGGGAGTGGAGAATGACAGCAGGAGAGGGGAGTGGAGAATGACAGCAGGAGAGGGGAGTGGAGAATGACAGCAGGAGAGGGGAGGGGAGAATGACAGCAGGAGAGGGGAAGTGGAGAATGACAGCAGGAGAGGGGAAATGGAGAATGACAGCAGGAGAGGGGGAGTGGAGAATGACAGCAGGAGAGGGGAAGTGGAGAATGACAGCGGGAGAGGGGAGTGGTGAATGACAGCAGGAGAGGGGAAGTGGAGAATGACAGCAGGAGAGGGGGAGTGGAGAATAACAGCAGGAAAGGGGAGTGGAGAATGACAGCAGGAAAGGGGGAGTGGAGAATGACAGCAGGAGGGGGAGTGGAGAATGACAGCAGGAGAGGGGGAGTGGAAAATGACAGCAGGAGAAGGGGAGTGGAGATGGCAGTGCAGGAATAGTAACTGCAAAAGAAGGAAAACAGTATCATGGAGATCCCACCCAGACTACAGCGAGACAGACGAGATCAACAAATAAAGGTTATGATACCTTTGGCATTGTGAGCATAGAGAACAGGGTGCGTGCCTCCTTCAGGACGACAACGGCGAGTTTGCGGATGACGGGTTTACAGCTGCAGAGACTGACGAGGACGAAGCCTTCGATGGTGTAGCGAGTGAGCTGGGTGCTGCAGCCTTCATCCTGCCGCTGGTGCTTGTGGCCCAGGGACGAGATCTCAGCATTCGTCTCGTTCTTCTCTCGCTTGCCCTGCAGGCTCCTCTCTGCCTTCTCCTGCGAAAGACATCAACAGTGTTAGTGTGCAACTAGATGCATGCTCGTAATGGCCACGCGTGCATGCGTCACTGTTTGTGCACATGAATATGTGACCTACCACACCAACGTGGATATTAAGTCGCAAATATTTAAATGGAGTTTTTATTCCACAGTATATGTGCTTTAATATGACACCACACTTGTTGAAATACCTTCAGTAGTTTGATTTCTTGTTAACATTTTTAAAAGCTACATTTTGCAAAACAAGGTCATTTTGTCTATTATTGTCTACTATTTCTTCATATACGGGATAGATAGATTTATGATTTTATTATTTTTGGATTATTTGTCGAGGAAAATAAACTGGATATTGAAAAATTAGATAAGTTATGCATTTCTGCCAAAATTATAAAACTGATGGAATTGCAGAACAGACCTGTACAACTTTATACCCGATTTGCTGTGCTGAGTCACATTTAATTGATCATGGTTCATAAACCGCAAAACAAAAAACAACATTTTTATTTATCAAACTATAAAAAAGTTGAAAAACTGGTGGAGGATAGTGTATGCAAGAGGCTAAGCAATTTTCAATTAACTTTACCAACACATGTTGTACATTCCATACAATAAACACTGTAAAAATCCAAGAATGTTGTCATTTCCATGGCAAAGACCCATCGCCAAAACTAAATCCCACAGTCACTACTTTATAATTATTTCCCAAAACTTTTCTAAATTAAAAACATACCCAAACTATTCCCTAAATCATCAATGCTGGCCAAGGTTCATCATAAAATATACCAAACATCTAATACCAATGTATCTAAATACAAACATTTGTGATATTAATCATCCTTTGTACGATTCCAAATAAACAAACGTCTTACTGTTTAACAAACCCCCAAGTTATAAATAGATGAGACCTTGACCCCGGACTGACCTTGACACTCCAGCTGCACGCACTGACAGCACCAGTGGTGGCAGCACTGTTCTGTGCGGACTGTGCGATGGCGCGCCATTGGGTGATGAGAGAGATGAGGCGGCGATGACACTGGTCCAGCAGCTGAGGGAATGTGTCAAACACGTCTCTCTCAATGAACTGGACGAACCCTGCAACAATTTGACAATCAATACATGGAGTGCCGTGGCATAGTGGGTAGAGCATCGGACTCTCAATCAAGAGAACCCGGGTTCGAATTCTGTGCTACCGTTTCGAACCTTGCGCAAGTTCATTCAATCTACGTTGCTCCAGTTCACTCAGCTGTGTGAATGAGTACCTGACTATAGACAGTGGTGGATATTTGTGTACGAATAGTCACTGTGCATTAATTGCAGCCTGGCTGAATGCTTCCCAAAGAAGTTGAGATGGTGTTCAATTGAACAGGTCTGCCAGGGAGTAAAGTGTACAGCACTTTGAGAAGTCCTGAGGACTGGAAACTGCGCTATATAAGAACTTACCTTTAATACAATAACAATGAATACAATTTTATTTTGTCAATACATACAAGTAACCAAAAGCTAAAGAATTAATGTGTCATAAATTACACAGACATGTTACACATAGATAAACATCTAGACATTCACACAGACACATTCATATGTATAGGTGATATTTACTGTTTTTAGAAGAGAAAATTAGTTAGGTAGTAAGTAGCCAGTGATGATAGTGCTGTTATTAACATTAGTGACCATTTTTTATATTATATGCATTTTAGAGATGTGGAGGGATTTGGAGCAGATTGGGGATCGAGAGAGAAATATAGAGCAGAGGGATGGTTGAGACAGCTGTGCAAGAACAGTGAGGGGGAAAGAAAACAGAAACCAAGAACCAGTACCGAGGCCAGCCTTACCCGGGACATTCAAGGAAAAGACGATACCAGCAAAACTTGTTAAAACTTGTCTGAAAAAATACATATAATTGAGAACATTTTCAAACTGATAATGTGGATATTTTGTAATTGGTTGACTGACTTTATTTAAGAACTGTTGATTCAAATTATGTAAAAAAAAGAACGATGCCCTCCCGCAAACTTAAGTTGCACGAAATAAGCATAAAATAGTTTGTGTTTATTGAGCTACCAGTACTAGCGTCATGCAGGTATCGAGCTGAGGAATGATGCATAAAACTGTTCCTGCATTTACAGATCAACCAGCAACATGACAAAACCTTACCTCTTACAATACTGTTTCTCCAATGTGAAAGATCAACCAACATGCTCTGTAGAGCCTGGAATGCCAGTCTACAAAATGGCAAATTAAAAACATTAACGGTCAATGCAACTGTTATTAATAAATTATAGATAAATGGGACAATGTTTGAACAAAAATGTATTATTAAACACATAAATAGTTTTATTAATTATTTATTTTTAATTGGTAAAACCACTTTGAATAGCCAAATCAATAGGTTATATCTAGTGAAAATAAAACTGCAATGAATGTCCTCTAAAGTTAATGGTGTTAATTAATACAGAGTTGACTGGGATTTGCAATATGCCACTACAAAGTCAGTATCAAGTCGCAAAATTGTGAAACGGAGTTTCATACCTCTTTGAATTCCACAGGTCATGATGAGCTTTAAAATGACACCTCACTTATTAAAATATTTTCAGTAGTTTTTTTTATTTATTGTTAAAAATGATGCAAATTTAAAATGCAACATTTTGAGAAATGGAGTCGTTTTGATTAGCACGGTCTCTTATTTTGTAATATACGGGTTCGTAAATGCATGTATTTTATTACTTTTCGGTTGTTTCTCAACGAAAATAAACTGGACATTCAAATATGAGGTTATGAGTTATGCATTTCTGCTAAAATAACAAATTATGGAACTTGACCTAGAGAGTTATTTTTGCTTCATCTGCAGAACAGACCCATGCGACTTAATACTCAGTTTGCTGCGAGGAAACATATTACAAATGAAAGTGGTGCATACTTTCCGAGTTCGTCGTCCATGTGCACTGTGAGTCTGGAGAGGAGGTCAACGAGTTCGCCCTGACTCAGCCCCTCTGGCAGGAGGCGGGGCATTGCAGCGACACATGTACGGAACAAGTCTATCTTTGGCTTCTTCTCTCCCCTGCAGATAAACAATTACACTCTTCACATTTCTGTTATAAATGAGTTAATTAAAAAAACTTACTGTTTGTATATTTTGTACCTTAGTGTAATATAGTTACTTTGTAGTGATGATGCACTAATTTTACTAAGGATTTCCGTCTTTTATATAAGCTAAATAAAATTAATTCATAGGGTGGCTCCTACATCAACTATATTATATGTAATCATAGTAGGAGTCTCCTGTTCGTTATGACGTAATCCTTTGTTTTCCTACCATACATTATATATGTACCACTTTATTTTCATGTCGATTCTATTGCAACATATTGTATGGTTTTTGTAACAATTATCCTGTTGCATTAGGTATTTGGGAGAATTTAATATTTCCTCTTCTTGTTCCTGTTTATCCAAGCAGAGAAATCACAACAAGTTTGACATGTTGAAACATTGCATTTTTTTTAATGTGGATTGTGGATTTTTTGACTAAGTTTTTTGACTAAGTTTGACTAATGATGATAATAATGTTTACACAATAATAATCATAATAACTAGCTTACGTCCACCCATGAAAAAAAAAAACACTTGTTTACATTGGCGCAATCTGGCGAACTAAGCACTCAATTATCTCAGGTAAGAAAAAAGCCCTCCGGAAAAGGCACACATATCAAAAACAAGTAAATAACTATAAATAACTGTTGTTGCTTTCTGAAATACATCTCCATTAGGTAGATCGGAGGCCAACGGTCCAAAGATATGAATATGAACATAGAAAGAGGCGAGTAGACCTCTGCACCTGGGGGGAGATTCACTTACTGTGCCACCAAGTTAGCGTACTAATACATATATAACACTCACGTGATAATCTCCTCTGGTTCGCGATTCGCATTCTCCGTCTTAATCATGAGCAGCGGCCGCCCGACTTGCGAGTCGAGATGTTTCAGGATCGAGGCAAACGCTTTGCCCACGTGGCTGTAGTAACTGACCATGCCAATAGAGCGCGCTGTGTCCTCCGATAAGTGTTTGTTGATGAATGTTTTCTTGAAGCGCAGTGTGTTTCCCGACGGAAGTACGCCCATGGTCTGCGGCATCGGTGGCTCCCCCTCTCGCTGTTGGAGGCTATCGGCGATGACAAGGAACGCTCGAAGTCCGATGCTCATTCGCTGGCGACAGTCACAAAGATGTTAAACTGATGCTGTTCCTCATTGCTAAAGATGTTCTTAATATAGAATAAGTATGTTGAAAGTACATTGCCTCCCAAATTACGTTTACCCTTTTAGACCTTGGCCATTTTTGTGAAAAATCTGTTTCCCCACTTAATTGACCCAAAACAAAAATTTTAGGAACAAAATTTCGCTATTCTGTATGTCATAGTGAATATTTAATTTTATAAAAACTTCTATTTGACAAATGTACATGGAACTTAGGTTACCAGCTTTGTGTGGCCATGCAAAGAACAAATCGAAAGTAAAAAAACATGTTGTCGGCAAAAATTTACATGAGTTTACCTTCTAAATATTTTCCATAGCTAAAATGTTGCTCATTAATCTAGCTGGATCTCTATTTATGCAATAAACAACACAAGTCCAATGTAACAGACAATCGAAATTGGCCAAATTAATTACGTTTAATTATTGAAGTTGGACTGCTTATCGTGCAGCCAGTTTGGGAATGACATTAATAGGAATGTGAGCGCTAAAATCCAAACCTGATACGTCTCTATTTACCTCAGGAGCAAATATCTTTGTTGGTTTTCCCACACATAACAGGTCGTAGATGATTTCTCTCATTGCGAAGTCTCGTCTCTCCTTCAAACAGACACGGCACACTTTGGGGTGGTATAATAACTTCACACAGTTAAACAAACATTATACATTTAGCAATGGGAGAGCGCGATAGTGTAGTGGTTAGCATATCCATCTAACCATAGAGACTAGTAAGTAAATAGAACATTCCCAAATGCCGGAAACAACTGGAATTGGTTAAATCCTCCCCCTTCCAATACGTTCTTTGGGGCGGTGTTTCCAATCCAAAATGGCTACTGGTGTCAACTTGCATTAACACGTGTCACTTGCTAGGTGGCGTTCAATATAGCTCTTTGTTTCCACTACATGTGGTGATGACCAAGTCCCCAACCCCCACGTGATGCTTAACGTAGTTTGAGACTCTGTGAACTACCCTTAAAGAGAAGCAGTGAAGCATAATGTCTTCAATACTACAGTACGGTATTGCCACTGTCTGTAGCGACCGGATATTATTGGCACCACAATATCAAAACTTAAAACAAATCAACAATAGTGTGGTAAATCTGTTGATATTACAGTTATAAGATGTGTGTAATATTCAGCCTCTGTGGTAAATCTGTTGATATTACAGTTATAAGATGTGTGTAATATTCAGCCTCTGTGGTAAATCTGTTGATATTACAGTTATAAGATGTGTGTAATATTCAGCCTCTGTGGTAAATCTGTTGATATTACAGTTATAAGATGTGTGTAATATTCAGCCTCTGTGGTAAATCTGTTGATATTACAGTTATAAGATGTGTGTAATATTCAGCCTCTGTGGTAAATCTGTTGATATTACAGTTATAAGATGTGTGTAATATTCAGCCTCTGTGGTTGCAATTCAAAATAAACTTATTATTGCTAACCGATAAATAAATTTAAAATATTTTAATATCTTTATCAAAAGTTATAGTATTATATTTATAAAACAGACCTGGGCTATGAACTGGATAATCTTGACGAAGATGTTTAGGGGCGTGTCACGGGGCATGATGACCTTTGACCCCTTGGGGAAGAGACTGTTCACGATGCTCTGAAGTCGGCTGGTGGTCGCCATGTTGCTTTCACACTTGATGCGAATCATGTAGACCCTAAAACAAATAGATGGCTGGTGGGTTCTCTTGTGAGATTGAGCAACTTGCGAAAGTGTAAACATCCTAATGCTATGGTTCTCAGAGGCAGAGCCACATTGGTCCTTTCGCGCAGAATTTCTACTAGTCTCAGTCAAACATAATAATATTTTAATAGTTTGATTGATATTTTCACCAAAACGAAATAAAGAAATCAAGTCATATTGAGTACTACATAGGTTAATTTTTTTATTATTAAAAGGAAGACAAGCTAAAAATTCAATTATGAACCAGGCAGCTATTATCAATAATTAACTCATACATTCAAATCGAACACCCTGTGGGATCCTGATAATTCCGTACATACAAATTATCAAAGAACGGAGAGTACCCATTCAACATATTTATTACAGTCTAAAGAACATTATCTTAATTACTAATAAACTAAGAACACACAGTCTCCCTTTAAAACATGACATTTCACAAGGACACAGTGTCTTTAAGGAAAAACAAACCAGAGAAGTCTATAGAGAGACTCAAGGGCGACCCGGGCCATTTTTGGGTCTCTATCCTTGAGACGGGAGAGGCATTGGGTCAGGAACCCGGGCCAGTTGCTGAGGAAGAACTGTTTCTGGCTGACACACAGCAGACATGTGGCCATGGGGAAGAGAGCCTACAACAAAACACACAGTTTGTGTGTGTGTTATAGCTCTGGGATCAGATGGGGATGATGGAACATAGTACGCAGTTTACAAAAGTGTCGTGATAACATAATAACAATGATACAAAAGGTTTACAGAACTGTTTTACCCTTGAGCAGCAGGTAAAATGTGTGCAATTATTTGCAATAGTCACCTCAGGAAAGCTAGATAGAAAAAATTGTCAGTATCATCTGTGGCACATGCATCAACACAGATCGGAATAGTGGCTTTTTTGTTAAACATGTTTTCATCATACGATAACCGTAAGTATATATCTACATTTTATAACAATTTCTTTGTGTTAAAATTTGCGCAAAACTTTCTTCATGTTTTTATCAAAACAGCATATTCTATAACGAACAGTAGATTTGGCCATGCTCGGTGTAAATAAACCAAACAGGAGCAGGCAGTAAGGAGAGACAACAAAGTTAACTGGAACACATGTAATGTTTTAAAGGACTGCCATAACTCAATACAAACCAGGCTGTGCTTCCTCTTGATGCAAGAGTCTAAGGTTGGCATGTACATCATTTCGACAAAGTTCTTTAGCACAGGTACATTCACCTCATTTTTGGCAACCTGCAGACAGGCAAAAACAGGTGAAACTCACAAGTCACAGTAGACAACCAACATCTGCCCGTAATTATTTAATTATGCCATCACAAAGCAAATAAGATTTTTTATATTTGTTTATACTTTTTTTAATGTATGTGAATATTAAAAATTAATTTTTACTAAATGTAGTACTCTTTTTTTTAGGAATGAAATAGAACTTTATCTGCCTTTGCAGGAAATGTATAGCTTACTTTGTGAAATTTGCATAATAAACATAATAATATACGTTTAGGACGACATACAAGTCTTAAACATTCAATTGGCACTTCTTGTATGTCAACAACATTTTGACTGGCACTGAAACGGCTAAGGGAAAAGGGAGAGAATAAAAACAGCATGTTTGTACTCACAGCTGCTACGGGAAGGAGAATCTCAACAAAGAGACCAGCGAGTGCGTGTCTGATGTCTTTGTCTTTTACTTCAAGGAAGTAGTTGCCACACTCGTGGAGAAATTGTACACACGCCTGTAACTCCTCGATCGGGTGCATCTGAAAATACAGAAGGAGAAATCTTAGGTATAGTAAGTAAAAAGTAAAGGTAAGTTCTTATATAGCACAGTATCCAGTCATTAGAACTGCTCAAGGTGCTTTATACTTTACTCTCTGGCAGACCTGTTCAATCGATCATCTTGACTTCCCTGGGAAGAATTCAGCCACTCTGCAATTAATACACAGACAATTCTTACACAAATATCCATCACTGGTTATAGCCAGGTACTCATTCCTACAGCTGTGTGAACTGTGGCAATGTAAAGTGAATGAAGTTGCCCGTGGTTTGAATTGGCAACATAAGATTCGAACCCGGATTCTCTCGATTGAGAGATCGATGCCCTGGCTACTGCGCCACTGGTATCAACCAGTAAGGTTAACCAAAACAAATTTTGTAATGATGACTAGAAAACAACCATCATAAAAAGTCTCTAATGATGTAGTGGCTCAACCTCCCTCAACTCATTTAGTGTTGGTTATGAATTAGTGTCGCTGATACTCAAATCTGTAATGTGCAACAAACTTAAGTAATGTAGTCGATTTCACAAGAGTTCACTTTTGTTAATATTATCAAAGGAATTTATGTTGATCGTTCGATGGGAAAGCCTTATTTAATAATAATTATATATAGACCCAGATCATTTTTGACCTTTCAACACTAAATTTTGAATGGATGTGATAAAAATTAGTGTAATAATTAGTCCGATGATTTGATCAAAACATTTGTAGAGATGGCGTCTATTAGATAAGTTTGTTTTTTGTAAATGATTCTAGGAAGTGAACAAGGAGGGCAAATGTGATAACTGTGCAGGTGTTGAGCAATTTAATTTGCGGCAAGCCAATTAAAAAGATTGTATTTCAGGTTATCAGTCAACAGGAAATGGTTCAACATTCTGGCATACAACTCAACCATGATGAGCTTGTATTTCTTATAAGCTGGCATGATGCATGAAAAAGTCAAATCTTGCAAAGTTTGTTATGTGTATGACGACACATATCTAGCAGTGACCATGATGACCTTGGCATGGGGACTACACTGACCTTGACCCTGAAGAACTTCATGCCCATGAGTAGTCCCACAATGCAGTGGGAAGTGAATGGGTTCTGATCCTTCGCACGCAGTTCTTTCAACTCCGATAGGAATCTCTTCTTTACTGCCCCAAATCTACAACAAAATCACCATTCAGTTGCATATTTCCTATGTCAATTTTACCGAATTGTAAAGCAGTTTTTATTAATGTAATAGTTTCACTCCAATAGGAAACATGTTGTTTACACAGATCACTGGTAACAATTAAACAATTTGTAGAAAAGGTGTTAAATTGAGGTTGTCTGTTCCACTAACCGCAATCAGTCAGAGGTGGTAATCATTAGCAGGAAGTTGGTTGAATCAGTTGTACTTGGTCTCAGTTTGACCAGGAACATGGCAACAAGTCAACCTCAAAACAATAGGTTCCAACAGCAACTGTTTACAAATTTAATGTTTTGTTTACAACTTGAACATTCAAAATTCAAATTGCGAAAACAGTCTCAGGAATATAAAACCCAGTTTGGCGGGCAATGTAGTATACTTTCGATATATCTATTCTAAGATATAAACAACTTCATATTAAAAAAGATGAACAGACAGCCTCGGTTTATCTACTAATGCTTCTATCACATTCCCGATGAGACTTAAGTATGTAAAAATTAAATATGACTCAAACTTCATTTATTTGTTTAAATTGTTTTGACACCGACTTGAAATAGACTATAAAAAAAGTAAAGGCAAGTTGTTATATGGCGCAGTATCCAGTCCTTAGAACTGCTCAAAGCGTTTCACACATTATTCTCTGGCAGACCTGTTCAATTGAACACCGTCTCAACTTCTGGGAAGCATTCAGCTATGTTGCAATTAATGTGCAAAGACTACTCGTAGACAAATATCCATCAGTGTCTATAGCCAGGTACTCATTCATACAGCTGAGTGAACTGGCGCAACGTAGAGTGAACGAACTAGCCCAAGGTTCAACACCACCGCACACAATTCTAACTCTGGTCCTCACTATTGAGAGTTCACTGCTGAGAGACAACTGCACGTACCTGGATTGGGCGAGCACTCCTGTTACTTTTATGTACAAGTCAGCTATCATGTTGATGTTCACTGCTCTAGACATTGGACTCCACAGCTGAGAGACAACTGCACGTACCTGGATTGGGCGAGCACTCCTGTTACTTCTGCGTACAAGTCAGCTATCATGTTGATGTTCACTGCTCTAGACATTGGACTCCACAGCTGAGAGACAACTGCACGTACCTGGATTGGGCGAGCACTCCTGTTACTTCTGCGTACAAGTCAGCTATCATGTTGATGTTCAATGCTCTAGACAATGGACTCCACCGCTGTGAGACAACTGCACGTACCTGGATTGGGCGAGCACTCCTGTTACTTCTGCGTACAAGTCAGCTATCATGTTGATGTTCACTGCTCTAGACAATGGACTCCACAGCTGTGAGACAACTGCATGTACCTGGATTGGGCGAGCACTCCTGTTACTTCTGCGTACAAGTCAGCTATCATGTTGATGTTCACTGCTCTAGACAATGGACTCCACAGCTGTGAGACAACTGCACGTACCTGGATTGGGCCAGCACTCTTGTTACTTCTGCGTACAAGTCAGCTATCATGTTGATGTTCAATGCTCTAGACAATGGACTCCACAGCTGCGAGACAACTGCACGTACCTGGATTGGGCCAGCACTCTTGTTACTTCTACATACAAGTCAGCTATCATGTTGATGTTCAATGCTCTAGACAATGGACTCCACAGCTGCGAGACAACTGCAAGTACCTGGATTGGGCCAGCACTCTTGTTACTTCTGCGTACAAATCAGCTATCATGTTGATGTTCACTGCTCTAGACAATGGACTCCACAGCTGTGAGACAACGGCACGTATCTGGATTGGGCGAGCACTCTTGTTACTTCTGCGTACAAGTCAGCTATCATGTTGATGTTCACTGCTCTAGACAATGGACTTCACAGCTGTGAGACAACTGCACGTACCTGGATTGGGCCAGCACTCTTGTTACTTCTGCGTACAAGTCAGCTATCATGTTGATGTTCAATGCTCTAGACAATGGACTCCACAGCTGTGAGACAACTGCACGTACCTGGATTGGGCCAGCACTCTTGTTACTTCTGCGTACAAGTCCGCTATCATGTTGATGTTCAATGTTCTAGACAATGGACTCCACAGCTGCGAGACAACTGCACGTACCTGGATTGGGCCAGCACTCTTGTTACTTTTGCATACAAGTCAGCTATCATGTTGATGTTCAATGCTCTAGACAATGGACTCCACAGCTGTGAGACAACTGCACGTACCTGGATTGGGCCAGCACTCTTGTTACTTCTGCGTACAAGTCAGCTATCATGTTGATGTTCACTGCTCTAGACAATGGACTCCACAGCTGCGAGACAACTGCACGTACCTGGATTGGGCGAGCACTCCTGTTACTTCTGCGTACAAGTCTGCTATCATGTTGATGTTCAATGCTCTAGACAATGGACTCCACAGCTGCGAGACAACTGCACGTACCTGGATTGGGCGAGCACTCCTGTTACTTCTGCGTACAAGTCAGCTATCATGTTGATGTTCACTGCTCTAGACAATGGACTCCACAGCTGTGAGACAACTGCACGTACCTGGATTGGGCAAGCACTCCTGTTACTTCTATGTACAAGTCAGCTATCATGTTGATGTTCACTGCTCTAGACAATGGACTCCACAGCTGTGAGACAACTGCACGTACCTGGATTGGGCCAGCACTCCTGTTACTTCTGCGTACAAGTCAGCTATCATGTTGATGTTCAATGCTCTAGACAACGGACTCCACAGCTGCGAGACAACTGCACGTACCTGGATTGGGCGAGCACTCCTGTTACTTCTGCGTACAAGTCAGCTATCATGTTGATGTTCACTGCATTTGGACTCGCCTGGACCCTGTCAGGGTAAGAGCAACTCATATGAGAATGTTTAGTTGTCTTTAAAATAAGAACATTATTATCATCAACAATATTTCATATTAGAACATTTATTCATGCCATTAAAATAATACATTCATCAAATATATTTTGTACGAGAACACTCTGTCAAACCACTGAAATAAGAACATCCCAATAATGGAAGAATCTTCATCTTAGAAGTACAAGTAATTAATTTTGCAATTGCCTAACCTTTTAATTTTTATGTGCTTCTGAGCATGAGTTTCCAAAGATTTAAGTACTACAAAAGTTTTCTTATTATTACTTTATAAACAACTAGTATTATTTAGTCTTCAAAAGCAACAGTGAGAATTTGTTTAATTCCGTTGCGCAGCTGGTGGAGAAGAAGGCAGCTGTGCGTAAACATGTATTGTTCTCCTACCCTTCCTTGTACTTGAAGTGTCGGAAGACTTGATCAATAATGTGATTCACGAGGTCATCATAACCTGGATGGTACGGCAGCTGAAACAAACATCACTATACTTACAATGCTAACCTATATAAGCTGTCAAAACTAAATGTGTTTTGGGGGGAAAATTTGAAAACCTACAAATGTCAAGACAACAGATGAGAGTTTGAGTGGTCTTGCCCAATAAAGTTTGAATGAAATTGATTTATTTCATTGCCCTGGTTGTGATTCACCCACCTGTTTGAGAACTTCAATGAGAACTAGGCAGTAGAGAAAGTCCACAGCCAACTAAAACAGACAAGTCAGATGCAGTGCAGATATTCTACATAATGCCATTTTAAAATCTAATCCTTGACTATATTTGTTTTAGTTGTACAAAACATAATGTGACAGTAACTGTAATAACAACCACACAGATGGAATAACTAAACTGTAATAACAACTACTGAGATGGAATAACTAGACTGTAATAACAACTACAGAGATGGAATAACTATACTGTAATAACAACCACACAGATGGAATAACTAAACTGTAATAACAACTACTGAGATGGAATAACTAGACTGTAATAACAACTACAGAGATGGAATAACTATACTGTAATAACAACCACACAGATGGAATAACAAGACTGTAATAACAACCACACCGATGGAATAACTAGACTGTAATCATCCAGTAACTAAATTACTCCACTGGTACTAAAAGTCCCCTAATCACTTACATTTTTGCATGTCTTATTTCAGATAAGTTTTGTAAAAAAAACAGTTGCTATCTACTATCCAGCTATCTACAAAAACTAGCGTATGTATAAAATGGTTTTATATTAAGTTTTGGTCATTAGACAAACTATGAATTTTTTTAACAAATCCAAACAATAATTTGCAAAATGATCCAGCTCTACATCAGGCTTTTACACTTTCATAGGTTACTGGATCTAACAAATAAAGTAAATTACCTGTATTTTGATGATTTAAACAAGTTGCTCTCATTTTTTAATGTAATTTTTTAACACTATAAATCTGGACATCAACGTACCGGATTCACGATGAGCTAAATCAAGTGAAAAGGATGTTTTACCATACATATTTTGATAATACATTCTAGTTACATGAAATGTGCAAATATACTTACATCTCTCTTCTCACACAAGTAATCCTTCTCACTGAAATAAAGAAAACAAACATATTAAACACAACACATCTATCTTATACATACATCACAGGCTGAATGCAAACTGGAAAGGGATCAACAACCGAAAGTCATATGATAATGATGTGTACACTATACGGACACTGCAAAATACAGTGTTTGTGATGATTCTGCCATAAAGAAAATTCTTGTTCATACAACTCTAGTCGAACACACCTATGTATGAGAGTATGTTAACATTTTCCTGCTAAATATTTGGCATCTCAGACATCAAACTTTCAAGGATTCACCTAAAGCCCTTCAGAAGAAAAGTATCACCTTTATTTGCTTGAAATTCCCTACGAGTTAACGGTTATTACCAGTTTGAGGGTTTGTACCGGACATAAATTGACTGTCAGTAACATTACATGTCACTTCTGCAATTGTTCCAAGGGAGTCAGTCAGTAGGGGACATTTTATGTAACTTGCGCTAACGCAAAAAACTGTTCAAATTATTTACTTCATAACAAACATAATTTGCAAATACTCCGGGAAACCGTCTTCTACGTCTGTGTGTTTGTAGCGCCATCTGGAGGATGGGCATTTTTGCTAGCCCAGTTACTGGCAGATAGCTGATGGCAAAATGTAATCACAATTCCATATGAGAACATTTACAAAGGGTTATTCGACTAGACCTCAAGTTTTGTTGTTGGTAAATGGTTGGGTTGGAATGCAGCATAACAGGAAGCGAGAAGCTGGATGAGATGGGCAGCCCACTTGGCAAGGATGAATGCAGGCAAACTAGCAGAGAGCAGAGGCAGAACAACACCAAGGACGCAGGAGAAGGCCATAGCTGAGATGGGAAGACTGCGTGAGGAGGGACATGAGACGAGCAGGTGAAGATGAAAGATGGAGAGAGGGGTCTGCTGACAGGAGTTATGGAGAGAGAACAGAGCTTGAAATGGTTCAACAGTACTATACCTCACCCTCACTACTGTACAGGGAACAAGGAGGAAGAACAGAAACCCACCCCTTGCACTTTGTGCCATGTTTGTGCACTGGTTCGCCATTGTCATCTGTCGGGTTCTGTCGATTGTACCACTCGAAGAAGGTGCGTAGAAGTGAGGGCAGACAGTTCTCAGCGACATTGCCCAGCGAGCTCACCAACTGGTGAAAGCAACAATCACCCACGGTATAATTATGAAAACTTATTATTGTTCAGCTTACATCGATTTCTTGTCACAGAATGTTTTACATATTTACACAACTATAATAATTAAATAGCTGGAAGCCCAGTTGGCTTTTTTAACATAATAATGTTATCGCACTGTTGTAAATAAATATTATTTAATATTTATTTTGTATAGCACCACAGCTAATACAGTTCATGAGTCATAACAGCAGTGTAGCATTTTTAGGGTTTCCTGGCAACCAGAAACCCCTCTGGGTATAGCCATGACTATATATGTTTATTATTGTAGCAGCACCTGGTCAAAGTTCGGGTCTTCCCCTCTTTGTAATAACTTTGACAGGGTTTTCTCCTTATTCTGAAAACAAACAAGAATACATATAAAATTCTATAAATCTAACAAAACTGATGCTAGAGTGTTCAAACAGCTGCAAGGCCTCCTATGCTGACAGACACACTGTTTCTCATGAAATACAGCCTATATTATGTCTTGTGTTGTTACAATATTAAAAAAACTATATTCTTAGTAGATTACTGAACATTCTTCAGTAAAGTTCACTTTTATAATTTCTTCTTGACCTACTGTTGGCTTTGTTAGTATGTGTAATGTGATATCATACATACATGAGAACTCTGACATGTATACTTTGTTTTAATTTAACACAGTATCAAGTACTGATGACTGCTCAAAGCGCTTTACACTTTACTCCCTGGCAGTCCTGTTCAATCAAACAACACCATCTCGACTTCTCTGGAAAGCATCCAGCCACACTGCAATTAATGCGCAAAGACTAAATTTGAATGAGACCTCATACGACCAAATTGAGGTTGAATGAGACCTCATAAGACCATAACATTGTAACCACAATGTATACAGACTAGTCAGTTAACAGAACGTTGCCATGCGCTGGACACAACTAGAACTAGAACCACTACACAACCACATCCCACCATTGTCATTGCTATATGAATAACAGTAACCAACCCTATAAACCCCGGCATAGCCCAAGATGTCCTAGTCCCACCTGAGGCTCCAGCACTTGGTTGATCTTCTTGTTGGCAAGAACCGTGAACTCAGCAAACTGGGTCTGTAGAACAAACTCTCCCGGCTTCACGCTTGGGTTGAGAACGACTGACTCTGGGAAGTCTACCTTTTCCTTGACTGCACCCCAGGGAAGGAAAGTGCGGGGAGATATGATCTCCACCTCCACATCCAGCTCACTCAGTATGGTACTGGTCTCTGGCATGGAGGCAACAAAATATTTACTTAAAGGAATATGGTGACTTTGCCATTCTGATGTATGTATGGGTTTAAAATTTAAATTATCATTGTATGTGAATAAAATATTTTGCTTTAGGGTTATTGGAATTTGTAAGTTAAATATAAACTTTAGACAAGTAATACATTCAATTATTTATAGCATGCATGCAGAGTTAAACATCGACATGTCAGTAATTGTCAACCCATGTGACAGATGGACATTAATTGGAAGAAGAAGAAGTCATTAAATTAAGTCTTGCTTGGGTATAACACGGCACATTTGATTATATGTAGGCAACATATTTTTGAGCTTACCCGGTTCAAATTGGCTGTCACATGGTGATTCTGACATTGTGACTGTCTATACACCTGCAACATAAACAAAGGCAATCAAATGTATGTCTCTCTGGTGTTCTTTGTATATATGGTAAAATACTGTAACATTTAAAAAGCAGAAGTTTTTGAAATAAATGTTATGTACAAATCCATAACTAAGTTCCATGACATACTGGTACAGCACATGGTGAATCACTGACAAAGAGAGCATGGAAAACACAAAATTGTGGTATGGAAGAGGAAGACCAAAAGTAAGATGATGGTTGAGAGTGTCAGGAGAGATCTCGAAAGGGCAAGGATGACTACCTGAATAGCTGAGAATAGAAGAAAATTGCTGAAGATCATGACAGCTGAAGGAACTTGTCAGTTGACTTAATTTGATAACGAGTTTTACAAACTTGATTGAACGGGGTCTGAACTTGAAGTGAAGACTTATAGTCAAGTCAGTCATTTACAGTTTATTCAAACCTTAGAAGTAGAAAGAGATTTCCAGGCTAAACGTACCATGAACCGCAATCACATGTAATAGTCTAACGTCATCATGGTGTAGTCAGTGAGTCACACCCACACAAACATGACCAGGGCAAACGTTTGAGGGTCAATCACCAGTAGAGGGACAAATTGATGTCGTCAATGGTTCAAGTTCAATAGAAAGTTAGTTTGCAAAATATTTATGTCTTAGATATTCAGATTAATCTACACATGTGAATTATAAAATACAACAGGAAAAACAGTGAATGTCTTTATTGTTTGGCTTAATTTAGCCCTTTTACTTGGACGGGGGTGCCTCAATATTGGCATGTCGCCAAGTCAGTACTGTAACTTGTAAGCATTATTATTTGACGTTTAATATTCGATAGGATACGTCTTTTAAATAAATTTACTACAATGCCCATCGGCTCATTAACTTTTTCATGAAGTTACATTTTACATATTTCTCATTAACTTTTTCATGAAGTTACATTTTACATATTTCTCATTAACTTTTTCATGAAGTTACATTTTACATATTTCTTATTAACTTTTTCATGAAGTTACATTTTACATATTTCTCATTAACTTTTTCATGAAGTTACATTTTACATATTTCTCATTAACTTTTTCATGAAGTTACATTTTACATATTTCTCATTAATTTTTTCATGAAGTTACATTTTACATATTTCTCATTAACTTTTTCATGAAGTTACATTTTACATATTTCTCATTAACTTTTTCATGAAGTTACATTTTACATATTTCTTATTTAACGTTTACACTATGTCACCAATTTTTGTGTCAGCACCGCAACGCAACTAATCAGAGCCTCATCTACGAATATTGCACTGAGTTACAAGACGCCTGTCATGTGATTACTGCCTGCGAAAGATGAAGAAAACATGAGGATGAATTTGTAGCTAGTTTATTTTAATTGTTTCTCCAAAATTACCCAAGCTAAGGTAAGTTAGATATAAGTGTATTAATTCAATGTCAGTATGGTGTAGAAGGCCGACATTTCAGAACATTTTCGTATTAATGTGCGGTTTTCTTCTGTCGAATAATGCTGTAACAATGCTAGGTGTCAGTGGTCGATTCATCACATGTGATTTGCTGATAAATAGTTGGATACTCGAATGAGCCACTGGCATACCAATGTACAAGTTAAATCAGTTACATCACATAAGGATGTAGATGTCTAAGGTCAGCGATGTGTGAAAGTTAAAGAAACGGTTGTTGATGGGGTCTTGCTTCCCAACCAGACCTAGTGTCATCAAACCTGTGCATCCTGTCCAGCTTCAGAAAGCTCTGCATCCATTTATGAGTAGAGAGTATATATTTGAGGAATGGGAATTAAAATTAACAAGACCCTCGCCCCTGTACAGCAGTAACAAGTATCGGTAGTGGAGCAACAGTTTTATAATTATATGATTTACTTTCAGGTCGCAAGTGATGTGTCTTATCTGAAGTCCTGTATAAGCGAGGGTGAATTTGGGTTGTCTTCATAGTGATGGGAGACACTACTTCAACATGCCACTGAAATCCAACAAGAATCAGTCACAACAGTGGAGTGACCGTTTAAAGACAGATCCTGACGCACACCAACATTATCTCCAATCTGAACGTGAATGTTATCTAAGACAAAAAGAATCGGGCAGCAAGAAGCTTGTAAGAGACATGATGTCGTGGCAACACAGGATGCAGGATGCAGAAACAGGAAGTCCGGACAATGAGGTTCTCACTGTCAATATGGCAATGCCATCTACGAGCACTGGGCTCAAAACAAAAAGAGGAAGACCGAAAGTGAGACGCGACAGAACAAAAGCCTATCATATGATAGAAAGGCTTCAAGTCAAAATACAAGCTTCACATCGTACATTGAAAAGAATGCAAAAGAGAAATGAACGCATCAGAAAAAGAGTTAGTTCACAAGACAAGATTAACACAAGCAAAAAGGCTGATTCGTGGAGCAGATAATGAGAAGATCAAGAAACAGTTAACATTTCATAACTATGTTCTAGAAGATTTGAAGGCCAAATATGGAGCACTGTATACTGATAGACAACATCAGACCATGGCAAAACTGTTTTCCAAAGGTTTTCTGAAGAAATATTTTTAAGTCTTGAAGCTGAAATCCACCATTGGGGTATTTCACAAAAGGTATTGTGTAACACTGAAGCAATGATTTTGTGAACGAATGCCCTGGGTCTTACCTGCTGCTCAGACTCAAATACAGCTTGCATGTACCATGAATGTGAAGGCTAGAGTTAGCAGCGTTCAACTCAGTGAAAGAGACATGGTCATCTAAATGGCAGATGTGTTCAACATATGGCACCAACATTTACAAATTAGGAAACTGAGGGGGCAGCTGAAACCAAACCAAATGCTCTTGCACGTCGATTTTACACTTGCAAATATAGCGCAGAAACAAATCGTGTTTTTGGACGGGTTAAAATTGATTGTTTACTGAACTGATTGGGTGATGTTACGCAGGCACCAATTGAGTGTATTGCTGTAATTATTAGTGCCTGGGAAGAACCCGCTCTTTCCATTCCCAAACTATTTCCTAGATCTAATTGTAACCGCATCAAAGGTACCAGCGATCACTAACAAGACAACAGTGACTATCACAATAACTAACTAGCATTACCACAGCGGCCGCTGCGACTGTTGGATCTGGCCAGACCTGGTGCAAAACTATGAAAGCATTCAGTCCGCATTAAATAATACATATTTAATATCATTGGAACAACAACATAACATTCTTTATAATGGTATAAAGTTTTTAGAAGTATTCCTTTATTTGACGAAATTTTGTTGTCGGTGATTTCACAAACGCAGGTTGCGGCAAATTGAAAACCCGCATTTGTAAACATATTTGGATTGCATGGTTTTTAATCAATGAGGAGATATATGTTGGTCTTCACTGATGATGTTGCACGAAATCGATGCCGTCAGAAAAACGAAAGTTAGGATCAGTTGAAGTGTAAACATGTCGGTTTACCTATGTTATCGCCCGATATACAACTGCGTGCATCACCGATGCCTTTGTCAGTTTTCCACTATTCAAATTATGTATGTTGTGTGATAATTGAACATGATTTACAAGTGCGGAAACTAGATTTTATTCGACAATGTCGCATAATTTTTTAACAGGATTGCGATAATCAGCCTGCAGTGCAGCCTTCAGGCTGCATGTGCAGTGACTGTGCTAGATTTAGTTATGTATGTGCTATTTTAGTGCATTGTCATGGCAAGTCCCGCTCGTCGCGCATTGTTTGGTCGCCCGCTGGGTGGTCTAAGGCTAATTAAATTAATAAATGCTTGACTGATTTATAGTTTATCAACTGAAACATTCACAACAACACGAATACACAATGTTTTAATTAATAATAATATTTAATATTTATACAGCGCAATATCCATATGCTCAATAACTGTAACCTATCATGGCTTGCATGACGACTTCTTTAAAAAATATTTGTCAATCTAATATTTTGTTTTAAAATTTAAACAAAATTGAACTGTAGTATTTATAATATTATGATATGGTACTTGTACAATAAAAAATCGATGGAGTGCTTTAAAATTCTAAATATTACCTTCCATAGTCCATTTTATCTTGTATACAATTTGTATACACACATTTTAATTGTATATACAAATTGGGATTCCACATTAAATATGTTTGCTAATTTGTTATAGTTTTGCTAGCAATTTTGCAAATTGTGGCAATTAAATGTGTTCTAATGAAACAACTGCTTTGTAGCATGTCGGAAAAAATTTGGATTGTCAAAAATTTGATCCTGGGTGAGGCCCTGTGACAGACTAATAGTCCATGGAAGTGTTTACTGCACTGGAAGCTGAGACTAGTGTAAAACTTTTCAAAGTAAGTGATCAGGATGTGTCTGAGATGGACCGTTGTCTACCACCTGGCCTGAAGACTGTACCAGGGACAATGACATTCCATCAAATTGTTGCAACCATGCCTCGACGAATCTCCTGTCGGAAGCTAAGTTGCTTCTGTTGTGATGCCACGGGTGATGGGAAGAGTTGTGAATGCTATAATCCGGTTGCAGTCATTTTCCCTGAACCAACCTCTTTACCAGAGCAAATCGTGTCACAGCTAGCTGAGAGGGTCACCAAGTCTGATGACGTTCTTACACCAGTTCATGTTTACAGTGAGGACCTTCACGGGAAATGGTGCGTAGTGACCTACGATGGTACTGTGGTACACCTTACCCGGACATCATTGAAGATGCCGATGAAGAATCCATGCTGGTCAGTGTAATGCACAGAACTGCGGAAAATAGGTACTTTCACCCCACCCCATATGACAAAATCATCACACTAATACCTGCGCCATCCCCAGTTACATCAGCAAAAAGGCATTACCAAATTTGTGGATCTCTACATGTCTAAGCCACCTATGCCAACACCAAGTTAAACAGTGACATGACGAAACCTTACATTCGTAAAGGTAATGTTTTGAGTGCTCTAATGTCGTTCTGACTCTTGGATGCTTATGTTTAGTTTGATGTCGGACATACGGTTCCTGCTTCGTAGTTCACAATGCGTGCTGTTGAACTTCAGGCTCATGGCAGTGAACTTAGCTCACAGTTTGAACAAAAGAGTGTCCGTGTATTGCCGATGTTCTTGTTGGCAATTGTTTAGCTTAGATTTTCCACTTCAAAGTTGATATAATATACGTTGTTATGGGTTTCTTTGAGCATGTATATTATAATGGTCACATTAAGCAAGATTGGACTCATTTGACACACTGTTGTTTTCGTGCAGTCACAACATATCAAATTCTTAAAATTACTGCCACATTCTAAACAGTTTGAGCACTCTGAAATACATGTATCCTAGTTATAAGATGTCATATGTTTGATGTTGATAACATGTTAAAGACTAAATGGACTTATTCATTGTTTCCGTACTTTTAATATGCTTACTTAGTAATGTCATTTTGTTTTGGGAAAGTGACACGTTTTGGGTAGTGCCATAAACAATCCGACAAAATGGGAAAAATAATTATGGACCGTTGTCCGTTGCTGGCGTTGGTGTTGCTGCTCACGGTTGGCAGGTAATCATAAGACCCGTTCACACCACAAAAGTCGTCTATTTGAATAAATTGGGACTTTTATTTGTGACAAGTGAAATATGTCATTGTTTTCCTTTACTGGTGATTGACCCTTGAGTTTTGACAGCCACACCACACTGCACAGTGACAAACCGACAGACTTACAGTCACTGACTGAGTCACTGACAGACAAGTCGAATCGGTGCACTGTGTCAATCGCCACTGCACAGGTTTTACAAAGCCAGTAGATACCATGACATTGCATCATACGTTAAACTCACCAAACATCTTCACAAAACTGCTAAACCGAACGTCCGTAAATTAAACCTGTTTTGCAAAGCCAGCTTTTTGTTTATCGATGGCATTTGTCAGACATCGACTGGCTTATTTACTAAATTTACTACGTCGCGATTGATTGGTGAATAATGGTAGCTGCTGATGTATGCAGACCAATCACAACAGTCGTTTTGAATAAAAGCTGAACAACTCTTCAAAAGAGGAGAATGGAATATGATCGTCAACTTCCGTTTAGGTTTTCGGCATGGCTTATGTAAAATCTTAGATATTTAAAGTATTTATAAGCACATCTGCATTCTTTCTTCTACCTAATAGCCAGACAGCTATTTGGCTATACAACAAACATGTGGCGGTCAAAGGTGTTCTTAAAGAAAACTAAGAGGGGCGGGATAATAAAAATTGTCAGGGAGCACTACCTCCGAGACGATATTTGGTGTGGATCAGAATTATGTTCGCTGTGCGAGCATGAATCTACCGTTTTGCAAACTCATACATCAGTGAACAGCAAATTGTGTCCATATCCACATTACATAATTCCTGACACGAATGTCGTGCTGCACCAGGTGAGACGTGTAGCAAGTTATTTCGGTTAGGCGTGGGCGATAATACGGGTACCCTAGGCACAATCTGGCAAACTATCGCAAAATCAAAGAATTGTGTTAATCTGCTAGCCATGGTTATCCAGGCACCGTTATGGGGTCATGCCCCAGTTAGACTTCCTGTTTCGTTACAGTACAGACGAAAAAAGCAGTGTATTTTTTAGAAATAATTTACAAAATTCACAAGCTCTGATATAAGAGATAATAAGTGCATTTATTTGAGTAGGCAGATTTCCAGGTGTGATTGTAGAAGCTGTTGACAATAAAATTGTGTATTTTTAGCTGATTTTACTAAGCAGAAGGATATTTGGCAGCAATGTGGCTATTTGACCCTTTAGCCGGAGTACCGCCTGCATCCATTCGTAAATATTGACGCGTGTCATACATACAGGCATTTTACGAGAGCTAAAGATATCTAATTTTGACTAAACTTGACTAGCATGTCAATGAGATGATAATAACAGCAGGTAAGAAGTTTCAGAATTTTTGTAGATCACCTTTTCTTATAATCATACAAAATGCTAACATGGCAACCAATGGAAAAAGTAACTGTAGACTGACCCCTTATGTGGCGCCACTGTTTGTCATTCAAAAGAGATCCTGTAATCAAAGACATCTTCCCGTTGTGATGAAGGCTATTGGTAACCAATGACAATTTGGGATTAATTCCTTCGATCGCCGGTTTTATTATATTTATTCTAGTCGCACAGAAATATAAAGCGGAATTGTACATATCTCAAGTTCAGGTCCCAAATTTATAATATTATAGAAAAGTTTTTAATTATAAATATCTTGGAGGGGATACACTTACAATGATCCAAAGTTAGCATACTAATATAGATACATAGATAAGAAATAAGAGATTGATAAAAATGTACCATATTCTGTCAAAAGACGTTATATTACAGAATTGTGTTAAGAGTTTATGTTTTATATTTCTTTCAGATTGATGTGCTTGAAGACAAACTCATAACAAATGTAATCGTGCTCCAAACTGTTCTACAAGAGGTGAGTATTTTGTATAGTTGTTGGAAGCTCTATTTATTTTTAAATGCCCAGACTTGGTTAGTTGCTACTGTTTGAGCTTCATGGAATTACTGATTGGTGTAGTTTATTTAAAGTCAACCAGTCATTCATGAAACAGTGATGTGATTGAACATAAGCTAATTCCACAATTACTTATTGCATGACTTATTTTTAATAATTTCGTGACAAATCAAACCTATCCAGGCTGCGAAATCCCAGACGAGTAGTTTCAGTGACCGGACTAGTCCATGTTTAGTGGAGCAGTCCCATCGGACTAGCTGTGATTATGTGAATTAATTTATGCTGTGTACATGCTAGTTGGGTGTTGTGATGGAATAAAACAAAATAAGACGAGGTAGCATTTTATTACATGCAGCTAAATATTCCGTACAACCGTCGAATATGAAACTTGCTGAACGCGGCTGTTTACATCTGGTCAGCATAGACGTAAGTAGTGCCACCGTGAGTGATGAGCGACATGGACAAAAATGCATGCGCTGGTTACAGACGTCGTTACGTGCTATCCCATCGTGATCGTATTTGCGTTATTCCCTCATCGGGTGATTGTTTTAGCAAGTTATCAAATGCCAGCAATGTTACTGATTGTTCAATCGGCTTCGGGAAAGGAAACACTAATGAAAAGAATAGGCCAAATGATGCAACTTAGTCCGACAATGTCAGTCCTCCATCGGCGTCAGCCTGTTAGGCTTCAAATTCTGTTGGCATCGCCTTGTCCACCACTGCTGTTTGCTGCCCCTGATTAAACTAGTCATTTCTTCTGATGACTTTGCAATTGGATATACGAATTCATATGTATGTGTTTCTATTAGTGAGATGTGCCATAACTATCTCCTATACATGATACAACAGTTTGATGGTACCCAGCACATTTATTTTTAAGAACTAGTACAACAATATCAGGACTAGTTGTTTCTGGGTCAGCCAGTCCGACGGACTACCTGTTGGCTAAAGCCATCGTGCACCCTGCTATCTGACATAAATCTAAATACTAATAAATTTCACCAATCTTTTGTAAATGTTATGTTCACTTTTATAAGACATAGTTTACTATTTGGCAGTACTTTTGCATTGTTTGACAAAACTATTGAAACAAACTGCATAATTTGCCAGGTTCGCCACCGCAGTGCGCCTGCCTACAAGCGAGTGAAAGACTGCTGCACCACATCAGACAAACACTTCTACACATTTGTCAACGAGTTTCACAAGTAAGCAAATAATGTGACACTGCACTGTAAGGCCATGGCTGTGTCACTGATCTGTTGGCACTGCCACTAACCATGGGGGCAATATCGTTTTGTTAATTCCAAATCTAGTCACTTCAAAAAAAAAATTTTTTTTATTGAACTTGCAAAAAATAAAATGTTTATACAATTACAAATTATCAGTTGCAATAACAAATTATCAATTGCAATTATAATTTCCAATAATAACTTTTAATATCATAAGGAAAAACTCAATTCCGTTTCTTTTGAAAACAAATCACTATTGTTCATTCAACATCTCAGATATGTCAAGTTCATCTACAGCTTCATAGACGCATGTCTGCTGCTGCAAACAATTCAGTTCCAATTAAAAAACTTTATCCAAATTTTGTTTAAAAAATCAAATCAAATTCTGGAATGGAATTGACCCAATGCATGGTTAAGCATCTGTCAACTGCATTAAAGTTTTAACATTTCAGTTTTTATATGAACTTGTTTGAGGTGTTAAATATAGTAACAGTCTATTTGTATCATACATTTTTAACCCGTAACATTTCTAGGGACACCTATGTTGAACGGGAACCGGGTGAATCGTCCAACGACAGGAATGACCGTGCAATTCGTACGGCTACGAAATGGTACCAGAAACATCTAGAGCTATGTGCAGAGGATGCTGGGATAGAAAACAAAATGAAGGTGGTTCTTTTGACAAATGACACAGACAACCGGAATAAAGCAAAGGCAGAGGGCATTATCACATTCACAGGTTTGTTTGTTGTCTTCTACCAATGGTCTCTCTGATTCAATTATTCACATTTAGTTTTATTCATTCTGAATTATACAATGCACCGGTCAAATTTCTTTCTTGTATTTTAGTTTTTACATATTTTTAATATTTATGTATATTGGTATTTTAAAGTTTATTTTGGACATATACGCTTATTTATTCCATATGTTGTAAATTGTGTTGTTTTGCTGTATTTATACCTCCCTCTACTATCGAAACTCAGATTGTTATGACAGTGACTGCGTTTTTTTCCTAGTTTTCTTCCTTATATTATTATGATAAGAAATATCAAACTGTGTTTTGATGGCATGAAGAATCACACAGCACTGTCACCGTGTTTCATCATTATTTGGTAATGTAATCTCAGCGATGTTGCTTGCAGTGCATGAATACGTCAAGAGTTTGAAAGGGTCAGCTGACCTCATTGACCGACTTGCTGGACTCGACAGTAAACCGGTCAGTTAACTGTTCATGTGTTGTAATCTGCCACACTTAAGGGACTACTTTTGTTTGGGGGAGGGGGGTCAGAGGCAATTTAATCTGGCGTTGGACATCAACATTTTATTCTTCTGACTGATACTGTTAATATATTTATATCACCATATCAATGTTTACAAACTTTCATCTGAGTGGAATAGGGAGCCGAGGTAAAATGAAAGTAATTTCGTCAGATATTGGACATTGACGTTCTAAGATGATCCCTAAATTGAACCCTCTTTTGTAAATATACTTCATTTTTTTCATATTACCCATGATACAATTCAAGCAACTTTCACTAGATTGTGACACAATGACTACAGTCACAGTCTGTCTGTCACGGTCTGTCTGATACAGATAACTGTAAGCTACCAACACAGCAGCATTAGCATCATATCCATAAATGTTCACAAAGCTATAAAAGCATCAGTAGATTAAAGCAAATTTATGTAACTGTTGAAATGAATAAATCTGTTGCTTAAGAGCAATATTAATCAGCTAAAACAAGTTAATTAATTTACAACAAAATGTAAGAAACTAAAACATGTTAGACTAAATAATAAAATATATGGAGTATAAATCAGTTTAAAAATTTGCGTAAAAATAAGTTACAATAAATGAAAAATAAATAAATTGCTAAAGTGATGTAATTTAAGGGTCTGCTGTAATAAAAAAGTGCTGTGCACTGACAGAAATACAAGAAAAAGAATAAATATTTACAATTTTTATAATTGACCTGTTCATCACATGACCTGTTGCCTAGCAAAATCTCCATCAAGTCATAAAAAATGGATTCCAAACACGTGGTGCGTTTGGACATTCCTTTGTATATTTTTTGAAATTCTGGTCTCAAAAGTTTTTAAAGTGACAACTGAATGCGGAAATGTTTGATTTATGAGATGTCACGCAGCAATAGTGATGTAATTCACGTATATAACAGTTATCAACATTGTTGGCAAAAACAAAGCTTCGCAGAGGTCCTGAGCATAATTTTGATTGTTACGTCGACAAACCGCGACACAGCGGATCCGCCAATTCCAAAATAACTGCCTAACCATTCCTACCCGACTTCCACCAGTTGGTAGACAGTAACCGGGTTGTGTATCCGGAGCACTTGTCACTGGCGGAGATCCAGCGCGGACTCAAGAGTGGACGCTACCTCCAGGGAACCTTCCAGGCCAGTCGTGAGAACTACCTCGAGGCAAACGTCAGTGTCGCCAGTCGCGAGGAGATGGTAGGTTTACCTGTAGATAGCCTGGGATATCTTTGTTCTTTAGTCGGTGAAAATATTTCTGGTTAAAGAAACGGCAATAATTATTTTAAATCATTTACGTTTATTACTCTAATAGTGAGAATCTTTATAAATTAATCAATATTAGAAAATGTGGGTGGTCATTTTAGTTCTAGTTCTAGTTCTAGTTCTAGTTCTAGTTGTTTCCAGCACTCGGCAACGTTCTATTAACTGTTGAACTATTTTAAAAGTACAATGGAATGTTTAGTAGAATCATGGATAATAGAATCAGCTATTTAATAGAAACAAACAGGTCTGATCTGTCAGTGATTTTATTAAGGGATGGTCTCGTATATCATAAGTTCGCAAAGTAAAAAAAAACATGCAGTTACTATTGGTTCAATCCCCCATCAAATTGGTGTAGAATTTGCAGTTTTTAAGATCCAAAATTGCTATTTGCATTGATATATGTTTGTGTCGCAGTCGATAGAGCATCGGACTCTCAATCGAGAGAACCCGGGTTTGAATCCTGTGTTGCCGTGTCGAACCTTGGTTAAATTTGTTCACTCAGCTGTGTGAATGAGTACCTGGCTATAGACAGAGGTAGATATTTGTGTATGAATAACCTTTACACATTAATTGCAGCGTTGCTGAATGCTTCCCAGAGAAGTCGAGATGGTGTTCGAATGAACAGGTCTGCCAGGGAGTAAAATGTAAAGTGCTTTGAGCAGTCCTTTGGACTGGATACTGTGATACATTCGCTGTAATATCACTCATGTCACACTACTTTCCCTGACAGAAGTGGCCCTATCCAGTGGCCCTCTGTGAGACTTGTGTCGTGTTTCAGGTGTTCATCCAGGGCCACAAGAACTTGAACCGCGGCATGCAGGAGGATGTTGTTGCTATTGAGATGCTCCCCGAGTCTGAGTGGTCGTGTCCGTCATCCATGATACTGGAGGACATAGAGGAGAAGGCAGATGAGGAGACAGAACAGGAGGTGGGGCTTACCTAAGACATCTATATAATAATACGTTAACTTTGGATCATTGTAAGAGCATCTCCTCCTAGCTGCCGATGTCCACTCTCTCTCCCTCTCCCTCTCCCTCTCCCTCTCTCTCTCCCTCTCCCTCTCCCTCTCTGTGTTCATTAGGTTCCTGGGACCATAGGCCTCAAATCTACCAACTGGCGATGTATTTAAAAATTGCAAAGGTAGTTATTTAGAGTTATTTACTTACATGTTTTTGATATGCTCTCCTTTTCTTCAGGGCTGTTCTCCTACCTGAAAGAATTTAGTGGTGGTCAGTGCTCCAGACGGTACCACTGGGAGGGGGACAAATTTAAAAGATCAAAATGCTGTAATGATGATAACTGCCGCTCTGTTTGTTGCCCCATGGGAGGGTGTAAACTAGTTTAACTAGTCTGTATATTAATATACTAACTTTGGGGGCAGTCTGTCAGTATCTACTCTCAGGTGCCACAGTTCACTCGCCTCTTTCTGTGTTCATTCACTGCCTTGGACCATTGGCCGCTAAACTACAAACACTGAGCGGCACCACTTTTGGAATAAGTTTTTAAAGTTCAAAATACTGTAAGGGTGATAACTGTTCACCTTGATTGTTTCCTCCATGGATGGAAGTAAGGAATAGTAAAAATATTTACCATTTTGTATTTGGATGGCTACTATGATAACAATCATGTTGGTCTTAATAGGAGTCTCGCATCACACTGTAACTTTTTTACTAAATGTATAAATGCTTTATTTTACTGATTGTTCATTGATTGTTATTATATCTTTTACAGTTCAGTATTTTTATCTACCATGCATTTTGTGATTGAACTGGCGTGTTTGTGATGTTATCGATAGGATGCCATTGTGAAGACGAAGGCTGCCAAGGGCCCGAAGTTGCCAACGGGGCGTGTCGTAGGGGTAATTAAACGTAAATGGCGTCAGTACTGTGGCATCCTACAGAAGTCTCTGTTACCTGGGGTAAGTCATATTCTCCTACGCAATCATTGGTGACTGTTAAAGCTGATTTTCATAAATGATTTGTAAAATGAATCATTGATGTAAAAGTTTGTAAGAAAAGATGTTTGGTTTGGCAACATGACATATCGCAATGAAATCGTGTATGTTTACACAAGTTACAAGCCTAGACACTGTGACTGCAACCTGTTGACTTGCGCCAATCCCAACTTGTGCTTTGATTATGTTGGCTGACAAAACAGACCAAAAATTGGTCATGTGAACAGGTTTCTGTTAAGTTTTTATTATGTTATTCTGTATTCATTAAAAAATAACACTGTGGTAGGTTTGCATTAAGTTCAAAGCTTAGTTTAAACATTTGATGATATCTAATTTTTGTTATGCTAAGCTCGGTGTTTTTTTGGCGTAATCGAGTGAAATTTTTATCAATTGTTTAACTGAGAATTGGTCATGAATGTAGACTGTCCTTATGTCCCCCGGACACATAGATGTAATCGCCACTGTGTTTACCCAGGGCACAAGACATCTGTTCATTCCCGCCGAACGTCGGATCCCCAAGATCCGTATCGAGACAAGACAAGCAGTGGCACTAGAGGGCCAGAGAATAGTCGTGGTCATCGACTCATGGCCCAGAAGCTCCAGGTACCCACAGGTAAGTGCAGCTACAGTTAGATAGATTGTTTCCATACTCCTTAAGGGTAGCCACTACCCAAAAACGTCCATATATATCCAATATGTGAGATTGGACTTTAAGTTTGAGCATTTTTCTAGGCGTCTTAAGAAATGCTAAAACCTAAACAACAGTCATTGAAGTAAGATATCATTGCCCAAAATCCCCTTATCTGATGGAGAAGTATTCTAGCTAATGATTCTTGACAATTGCATGATCACATATACAGTTGCTAGTTCAGAATAATTTTCAAGGATGTGAAAATCTATCTTACTAGAAACATTAACTACCAAGGTAATACACAAGCAAATGTGCTCATGTTTCACATATCATATATGATTAATTTATCTAACCAGTACTCCAGATTTGGTTAAGATATGTTCAGTATTAACAGAGATGTGGCCTTTTTCAGGTAGTGGCTACCTTTAAAAGTGACCTTGTCTCTTTCATTTCCTCGTATGGTAATTATTGGCAGGAAGTTTGCTGAATGAGATTGCTTATAGTCTTGATTATAATCCAGGCTGCGGTCATGCCCAAATACAGGATGTTTCTGTTAACATAACTGCTGTATTCACAATTTGAATTAATGGTTTTTCACACATTTCGTTAGCACAAAATTCAAATTGCAAACAGTTTTGTGTTTGTTAAATGCAATTTGGCAGGCAGTACACCTTCAACATATATATTCTAGTATTACAGCTACAAATAAATGTTAATAAACGAGTACCAGACAAAACCTTTAATAATAAGTTAACTTCTGTGCATAAATTCTCGGAAACTAAGGTCGGAGGTGTATAAAAAGGGGTTGGCCAATCTCAAAATCGATAAGCAGCAGTCAAGTTATCAACAGATGAACGAATGCACCAGGGAACTAAGGTGGATTACAAAGATAAGTTTTTAAAAAGATGGTGGAACTGTGTAATATTTTCAACTGATCTAACACTAAGAGGGAGCAACACAAAATGCCCAAGATCCAATAGGTTTTCTTACGCGAGTAAGCAGTGAATGTAAATATGCTGGTTGCTTACATAAAATTGCCTGGTAGGTAATCATTCAGATCATAAAAATTATACTGTATCGAACAGGAAGTCAATGCAAAGACTTCAAACGAGGCAGAGAGCAAGAAAAATGCAGAAACCGAGTCACAACCTTTGCTAAGCAATTCTGTATATGTTGTAGTTTTGTGATATCCTTAAGGGCATTGTTGTGAACAAGGGAATTACAATAGTCCCATCTACTAGTAATGAGTGCAGTTGCAATAGCCTTTGCAAATGAAAGGCAAATACCAATGAATGCATTATAAATCATGAATATGGTAATAACAGTGTCAACAAATTTGAGAAATATGCTGTCTGAAATTGAAGTTGTCATCAAAGATAATTCTCTAGATTTTGTGTTGAAATCACATTGATCTTGTTTTAGGGTCATTACGTGCGTAAGTTGGGTGCTATTGGGGACAAAGACACTGAGAATGAGGTTCTTCTCCTTGAGCACGACATCCCCCACTCCACCTTCTCCGAGGCCGTCCTCAACTGTCTCCCAGAGTTACCCTGGGTGATCACCGAGGAGGTAGGACTGATGGATATACTGTGTTGTCTGTAGGGCCAGTGCCCCAGTAGGGTTCCTTGCTCTCCAAAACTGACCGCCATTTTGTGTTGCACCTGTGAATTAAGATTAAAAATTGCTACAAAATGAACACCTACATGTGCATTCCATAACATACAACCTGCATATTACTTATTACTGACAAGAAATATATAGAAATACATGTACATAGGTAGATCAAGAAATATATAGAAGTACATGTACATAGGTAGATCAAGAAATATATAGAAGTACATGTACATAGGTAGATCAAGAAATATATAGAAGTACATGTACGTAGGTAGATCAAGAAATATATAGAAGTACATGTACATAGGTAGATCAAGAAATATATAGAAGTACATGTACATAGTTAGATCAAGAAATATATAGAAGTACATGTACATAGGTAGATCAAGAAATATATAGAAGTACTTGTACGTAGGTAGATCAAGAAATATATAGAAGTACATGTACATAGGTAGATCAAGAAATATATAGAAGTACATGTACATAGGTAGATCAAGAAATATATAGAAGTACATGTACATAGGTAGATCAAGAAATATATAGAAGTACATGTACATAAGTAGATCAAGAAATATATAGAAGTACATGTACATATGTAGATCAAGAAATATATAGAAGTACATGTACATAGGTAGATCGCGGGTAAATCGTCTTGTCACCTTGGATCATGGGGAAATAAATTGCCACAGTGGCGCCACCAATTGAGTGGAACACAGGTTAATGCAAATTGAATATATTGTTGATATTGGAAGGCAACCATGTCACAGTTGTTGGATTCAGGATCTATTTTTTTGGCGGTGGTATTGAAAGCCATTTTGGATTACTTGAAATGTTAACTCCCGTGCAACGTACTGGGGCGGATGGTGGTTGGAACCAATTCACATTGGTTTAGACAGGAATCTGTACAGTCAAACATCACTTTACGGCCACCTCAGTAATACAGCCACCTCACAATTAAGGTCACCCTGCTATAGTCCCAAATTATAATCATTATAAAAGTATAGTGTAGGAAGTTAGTCCCACTAATATGGTCACCTGGCTATTTAGGTCACTTGCCTAGTACCGAGTGTGTCCTTAATAGTGAGGTTCCACTGGAAAACTTTGAAACCACCCCTAACCAGTCTTATTCTGACGTAGATGACAGACAATGTTTCCTTTCCCACAGGACCTTGCCCTGAGGACCGACCTTAGGTCAGTGTCCATCTGCAGCGTGGACCCCCCGGGCTGCACGGATATTGATGATGCACTACACGCATTCCAGCTGGATAATGGAAACTACGAGGTAGAAAGGATGACAGCTCGTCCTTTTGTTTAGAAACAGATTGTAGAGATTTGGGGATAGTTTCACTAACATCTTATGAGCTCATAAGCCCGATTTTTATATTTAAAACTGATTTCGTTTAGAGAATGATCTTATATACTGAATACTGTTATCACTGGGGTGTGCCACTGGGCACTTTCGCTGGTGTGCTATGGAAATAGTGTCCTCAGTGATACAATAGTGACTTTTTAGCATTTAAAAAAGTCCATAGATTTAATAAGAGATTCTATAAGCACGGCGTCGGAGTGAAATGGGTCGCAGTTCTATTGCTCTATTTGAGCTCTTTGCTAACTTCTGAAAAATGATAGAAATGTCTAAGTCACTACAGCTGTTGTTTGATTCAGATTCTGTTAACTGATATTTGTGACATTAGATGTAAAACGTAGTGGCTTCTTCCTCATTACTGTTAGTACAAGTACAAACAAGTGTCATACACAGGCGAGATGATTATGTCGACAAGTGGAAAGGTATTGCACTTGCTATAAAGTAGAAACAATTCCATGTGTCAGGTGTGGAAACATGAAGTGGCGTACACTTTTAGAAATAGCTCGATGAACTGCTACCATTTACTAAGAATTATCCAGTGATGCATATAACTGATTCCAACTTCTGCCACCAGGTGGGAGTGCATATTGCTGACGTGTCGCACTTCATTCGACATGGCAACGCTATCGATCGAGAAGCACAGAACCGCGCCACCACCGTCTATCTGATCGATAAGGTGCGGTTAAAAGTCAAAGGTCAAAAGGCTACAATGGTCACATGACTGCTGCACTGCGGTGCCAATTGAGTGGTG
Source organism: Escarpia spicata (assembly GCA_963995525.1). Taxonomy (NCBI): domain Eukaryota; kingdom Metazoa; phylum Annelida; class Polychaeta; order Sabellida; family Siboglinidae; genus Escarpia; species Escarpia spicata. The sequence continues at coordinate 18,349,635 of OZ023215.1, forward strand.
TATGTTCTGTAAGATCACGAATCATTATTTTATTAAAGTGAGGTTGTCTTTTGTTACACGGAATCAGTAAGTATTCGGTAATTATTAGCAGAAAGTCCAGGAATGTGAGAATCAGCTAACTTCAAAGGTACATCTGGTTGAAGATATTTGCCGGCACAATAAATTCCAATAATGGTTATTTACGATTTGCATGTTTTTACAATCTGAACATATCGCCAGTGCAACATTCAAATTATGAACATTGATTCGGGTGTATTAAATGCAATTCCTCAACAATGCAGATGGATTCAGGGGTGAATCTCTCCACTCTGACGTAACTATTTCATAACCTGTTTGCCCTAGTAATATCATGAATCATGGGGATAATAAATTGACTAGAACATATTAACGCAGATTGATGCTATTGTTTGTATCAGAAGACAACCATGTCATGGCAGTTTAATTCAGCAGCTATTTTTCAATATATGCTTCAAGTATTAAGAATATTACCTTACAGAATTATGAAGCAAGCCAAGAAACCATAAGTTCCATACTTTCAATGGTGTTGTTATTTTATTTTCAGAGGATTGACATGGTTCCGGAGCTGCTCAGTTCTAACCTGTGTTCTCTCCGTGGCAATGAAGACAGGTGAGGTTCACCTTAGCCATGTCATCTTTAATGTCTCAAATATGTAATCAATTTCTTGTCCTACTTTTTTTTATTCCTTTTTGGGTCTCGTGGCCCATAAGGTTGTGTTTCTTCTCCAGTTTGTCCTGTCTCTGGCCACTCACTTGGCTTCGTTCCATGTTTTCTACCCCATTTGTTGTCTCTCTTTTTCTCCTTTTGTTGAGTGTTGTTTTCGGGATCATTCACATTTATTAACATTTACCTATGTGTACGAAAGGGAGGGGGGGTCAGGGCCCATGTACTAATTATGAAAATGTTGGTTGCATAACCATAGTGATTGTAAATAAATGTTTTAAAGAATTACTATGATGGATGAGATTGTATGTCTTTCACATGTTCATTGTTACACACCTGCATATGGTTCAGTCTAGACAATTATCAACATTTTATAATACTAATTCAGGGAAGAAAGAAGGGGTCTAATAATTTGTATGCTTTATAATGTAAATGTTGACAGTTGCGAAAGACCCCCCCCCCCCGCCAGTTCCCTTGCATCCATGTTAGCGCCATCAAGCACTGGCTATCTTCATTTTATGAGCACCAATCCATTCCTGTCTTCTTGATTTCTGTGCTGAACTTCTAAAAAGAATATCAGCACAAAGTCAAGGAAAGCCTTGCTTTAGTCTAGATCTCTTTGATTGACACCGCTCATAGTCATCTCATTTTCACGATCCATCTTAGATACTTGAAATGGGCTCGGTCAACCTGAGGTACAGGAGACTAGTATGGGCTCAGTCACAGGCCTGGCCTTGGGATGTCGAGCCCACATTTCTCTCTTATCACGTTAATAAATAAACGTCATTCATTTGGCCTTTCTTCATCACTATATTGGACTCTGTGTTGTTGCTTGCATAAATATTATTTAGTCTGACACCTAAAATTAATTATGTTATGTAGAATTGCTATTAATACAGTCCTGTATATTTTGAAGTTCATTATTCACATTTAATTATTCTTGGTTAATTATTGCAAAAATTATTGCAAGCCTGAATTACTACCAGGTGACAATATTGGAATTCTGGCCGAGACTCATTTCCTAGGATGTAAATAACCAGTTTGAATAGTTTGATGTTTTGTACATTCTCTGTTGTTTTATTGTCTTAGAGAAGACAAGTTTCATGTATTAATAAAATTAATATTGTGTTTATACTAGTATACATGTGTGTTTATGCCAACCAGTATACAACCGTTTGTGATGGTGTAGATTTGCAATGACCGTGATTTGGGAGATGACACCAAAAGCGAAAATTGTCAAAACACGCTTCATGAAGAGCATAATCAAGTCAAAGGTCAGTTAGAGGTCACAGACCAGTTGTAAAAATGCATTACATTTTAATGTTTTACATAACATGACAATATTTAGTTTGGCATATTTAGATATAAAATTTCTAGTTTTGTATATAAAAAAACTTAAACAGCGATCTTTCAGAATATACGATTTCATTCAACATCTGTTGATGGAAAACATGGCAATTAATTTGTGGTTAAATACGTTTGGAGAGCTCATGTATCACTTGTTCCTTTCCAGGCGGCTCTAACCTACGCAGAGGCACAGATGAGAATTGATGACCCAACCTTGACTGATGACATCACAAAAAGTTTACGTCACCTGAATTCACTCGCCAAAATTCTCAAACAGAGCCGTATTGAAAAAGGGTACATTCTTTGGGTGGTTTGTTAAAAAACCACTCTGCAAGATCTGACTGACAGTAATGACCAAAAATCATAGACCGTGATATTCTTGTAACAGCCTGTGGAATGTCAAGTGTTGTATGCTTCTTTTATGTGTTAGTTTTAGCTTATTGGATAGTGTTGTTATTAGACAATGCTACTATTATTTTGGTAAAAATGTATTGCTTGCAGTATAGATGATACTGGTATTTTGTTGTATGTCTGTAGTATAATTGGTGTGGCTGTATGTTCAACACCAAAACTCATTCCAAACTTACATATATTTTATACACGCTGATCACGGCCATTCATTATCTGTATCTGTGACACTACAGTCATTCTATTTTGTATGATAATTAAGTTGATTATTCTGTGTAGGTTTTATTATTAATGTTACAATTAAAGTAGTTAGTTAACAGTATGTTCCAGTTGTGTTTTAAATAGTAGAATACAATAATTTGTTAATCCTTTAAACTCCATAACGTTTTAATGAAATGTACATCGATTCTTCACAGTGCTCGTAGCGAGATATTTTTCAAATTGTGGTAACTCGGAAACATATAACAAATATCCATAATGCACACAAAATAGACTTAGTTTTAAAATGACATACATCACACAATTATCCAGCGGAAAACACCACATATGTGAACACTTAAAGTTCAGCCTATCTGCTGGCAATTTCGGGCAGTTGAGGATCGTGACAGATTGACTGATTGTAGGCAGTTGAGGATCGTGACAGATTGACTGGCTGTAGGCAGTTGAGGATCGTGACAGATTGACCAGTTGTAGGCAGTTGAGGATCGTGACAGATTGACCATTTGTAGGCAGTTGACTATCGTGACAGATTGACAGGTTGTAGGCAATTGAGGATCATGACAGATTGACCAGTTGTAGGCAGTTGAGGATCGTGACAGATTGACCAGTTGTAGGCAGTTGAGGATCATGATAGGTTGGCTGGTTGTAGGCAGTTGAGGATCGTGACAGATTGACCGGTTGTAGGCAGTTGAGGATCATGACAGATTGACCGGTTGTAGGCAATTGAGGATCATGACAGATTGACCGGTTGTAGTCAGTTGAGGATCGTGACAGATTGACCAGTTGTAGGCAGTTGAGGATCGTGACAGATTAGCTGGTTGTAGGCAGTTGAGGATTGTGACAGATTGACTGGTTGTAGGCAGTTGAGGATCATGACAGATTGACCGGTTGTAGTCAGTTGAGGATCGTGACAGATTGACCAGTTGTAGGCAGTTGAGGATCGTGACAGATTAGCTGGTTGTAGGCAGTTGAGGATCGTGACAGATTGACCGGTTGTAGGCAGTTGAGGATCATGACAGATTGACTGGTTGTAGGCAGTTAAGGATCGTGACAGATTGACCGGTTGTAGGCAGTTGAGGATCGTGACAGATTGACCAGTTGTAGGCAGTTGAGGATCGTGACAGATTTACTGGTTGTAGGCAGTTGAGAATCATGACAGATTGATCAGTTGTAGGCAGTTGAGGATCATGACAGATTGACCAGTTGTAGGCAGTTGAAGATCATGACAGATTGACCAGTTTAGGCAGTTAAGGAACGTGACAGATTGACTGGTTGTAGGCAGTTGAGAATCATGACAGATTGACTAGTTGTAGGCAGTTGAGGATCATGACAGATTGACCAGTTGTAGGCAGTTGAAGATCGTGACAGATTGATCAGTTGTAGGCAGTTGAAGATCATGACAGATTGACCAGTTTAGGCAGTTGAGGAACGTGACAGATTGACTGGTTGTAGGCAGTTGAGGATCATGACAGATTGACCAGTTGTAGGCAGTTGAGGATCGTAACAGATTGACCAATTGTAGGCAGTTGAGGATCGTAACAGATTGACCAGTTGTAGGCAGTTGAGGATCGTAACAGATTGACCAATTGTAGGCAGTTGGAGGTGTAAAAGGTGAAATGTCTTTTCATCAATTTCTATTACTATAATGATGTTATGTATTCAGATACTATATGTTTTCAGACACCCTAATAATCGACAAAACTAGTTATATTTCTGTACTGTATGTTCTCGGACACATATTATTTTTACATGTCCAAATACACACAATCCATAATGACTGTATATATCCAGGCACCAAATGTGTTTATACTGTATGCTTTTGGACAGCTGAGAATTTACGTATTTTATGTGTCCTAATACATAGTCATTATGGTATGTGTAATAATATACATAGTCATTACAGTACGTGTAATAATGTTGATATGATGAAATGTCTGTGTCATAAACCTGTTGTGGCGAAGTAATCTTATGTTTGTGGTTGACACGCAGGGCCCTGACACTGGCATCGTCTGAGGTGAGATTCCACATTGACAGTGAGACACATGACCCTATTGACGTCCAGACGAAGGAGCTTAGGTAAACGTGACTGTCCTCATTATAATTGTAGGAACACCGTAACACATCCACTAGGTTCCCCTACATATAACATTTGTCATATCATTTTTTCACAAATTTCTTGCATCTTTTTATCATCGCAATCCTTTTCTCAGGAAATGATTTCAACAGACTTCTTTTTGCTTGTGACATCATGTTTGTCATAAACATGTGTACTATAGTTTCCATAAAATAACAAATACAAATCTGGAATGTCAAAATCTGGAACAAACTGCATCACTTTAAATGCATCCAAATCATTGCATTTCCACCATCAATCTTGACCATCCCTCTTCAAGATATCATGCATAATAATACTCTTTTGCTGAACACCTGAGTTAAGGTTTCTGAATATTTAGATCCTACAGAAGTTTTATTATGTTATCACACTAGTCAATGTAATAAATCAATGTAATAATTGCAGTTGTATTGTTCAATGTAATAACATACTAAATGTAAATGAAAGAAACCGAGAAAAGCGACAACAATTATTCAGCCAATCCAGTAACCCTGTAAGTTCCATCGCAAAGGAAGTGAATAGAATATTAATATAATTATTATTATTAAAATATTATGACAGCAAAGGGATCAAATAGACGATAATGTATGTGTCGTGTATATCATGACTTTTGTGTATTGTTTGTGGCGCATTCTAGTATGCATGCCTCATACGAGGAGGTGCACCAAAAGATAAAAAATATGTGCTATGGATGCAAAAACCGATATGTGCAATGTAAAGCAGAGACAATATTTCAATATTTAAAAAATCTTGGAAAGGCAATAAAGCACAACTGGCCTATCTATCACATGACCTGTTGCTTAGCAATATGTCTATAGAACTACACATGCTTGGCATTCAGTTCTCATGGCTCAACAGCTTTTGCCTAGCAACAGGTCACATGATGGATAGGCCAATTGGTTTTGTGAGTATTGTATGGCAACATTCACAACGGTATGAAAGGTTTCATGGCAAAACACGATAAACAGCATTTTTGAAATTTTATCCCAAAAAAGACGAAACGTTTGTTTAAACACGTGTTGAGCTAGGACATTATCTACTTTATACAAGAATGTATAAAATCCCCATTAAACGACTTAACACGATAAGCGCCATATGTCCTTTTTATCAAAACGTGATATATCCACTTTCAGCCAATGAGCAGTGCCGTGCCATATGTGCAGCTATACAGAGTGACAATGCTCGCCCTATGAATATACTGCATTTTTGTCGCAAAATCATTTAATATCACATTTTGCATAGCAAATCTGTAACAAATATTTCAGACTTTGCTACCATTCGCTATGATTTGGGATTGTTAATACAGACAAGTTTTTATTTAAACTTTGAGAATGTAATACAAAAGTGACTTTATCTCAAAAGCAAGAAAATAGATATATAATGTTTTTGCCTGAACCCCTTCATATGTTGGTTTTATTTCCAGGGAAACCAACTCGATGGTGGAGGAGTTCATGTTGCTGGCCAACATCTCGGTTGCTGAGAAGATTCTCGCAGAGTTTCCCGACTGTGCCCTGCTGCGACGACATCCATCGCCCCCTGTGTCCAACTTTGACCCCCTAGTGACCATTGCCAAGGCAAAGGTGAGGAGTACATGTGATCAACAACAACAGTTTTGATTGTTGTCCCTTTTTCGATTCCACAGATCATAAGCTTTAAATTGATACCTCATTTGTTGAAATGTTTTCAATAGTGTTTTATTAATTGCTAACATTTAAGGAAACTAAAAAAACAAAGTTTTGAGAAATGAGGTCAATTTGACTCATACGGACTATTGTTTTTTATTTTAATCTGTAGGTTTGTAAATGCAAGTATTTGATTAATTTTTAAATATTTATTGAGGAAAATAAACGGGACATTGCAAAATGAGATTAAAAGTTGATAATAAAAACTAATAAAATACTGAATGTGTGAATGCTATAAGGATTGTTTTTTCACTAGCCCAGTTTTTAAACCTACTTTTCTCAAAACATCGCAGTTTAAAAGATTGCTTCACTTTTAGCTATAAATAAAATATACTTAAGATATTTAAACAAATGGGGTATCATTTGAAAGTATATACCTTTGGAATCAAAAAAAGAATATTATTTCAAAATTTTCCCACTTTCTGTGCCGGGTCATGTATACTACCTGTATAACCAAATCTTACATGACAGTTCTCTTGCTACAGAGGTTAACCAAGGCCAACATAAAACATTTGTAATCGACAGATGGCGAATACATCTTTACCCATTAGGTATGCCGAAATTAGACTTTGTATCCAAATATCCACCAATGACCACCACTGTCTATAGCCAGGTACTCATCCATACAGCTGAGTGAACTGGAGCAACGTAGAGTGAACAGACTTGCTCGAGGTTTGAAATCACTATTTCACCTTAAGTTCTGTTTCATTTTTATTGTTTTCATGACATAATAATGTTTATGAGATAAACACTTAAAATATTGTATTGAACTACTAAAAAATACTGGAGAATTTTTAATAAATTGTTACACAAAGCTAAACGTTTCATTGTTTACATAACGCCTTGTGTGTCAGGGTTTTGCGATGAACGTATCAACTGGCAAGGAGCTGGCGGACTCTCTGGAACTCGCACACATCCCGTCAAACCCGTACTTCAACACGATGTTGCGCATTCTCACCACCAGGTGCATGATGCAAGCCGTCTACTTCTGTACGGGCATGGTGGCGCCCTCTGAGTTCTTCCACTACGGTCTCGCCGCGCCGATCTACACCCACTTCACGTCCCCAATCCGCAGGTAATCCACTTACACTGTCCTTAATCCACATGTAATCCATCTATACCCACTTCACATCCCAATCCGCAGGTAATCCACTTACACTGTCCTTAATCCACATGTAATCCATCTATACCCATTTCACATCCCAATCCGCAGGTAATCCACTTACACTGTCCTTAATCCACATGTAATCCATCTATACCCTCTTCACATCCCCAATCTGCAGGTAACCCATTTACACCATCCTCAATCCACAAGTAACAGATTTTCACTGTCCTTAATCTGCAGGTAACGCATCTACACCATCCTTAATCTGCAGGTAACACATCCATTTCATGTCCCCAATCCATAGTTAACCCACATATGACCTTGATGGAAGGTGAATTTACAATATATTTCATCAGTAACCGTCGTGATACTTGTTGGCAGATACTCGGATATCATCGTCCATCGACTACTGGCTGTATCCATTGGAGCGGACGCTTCTTACCCGGACCTTCTCGACAAACACAAGACACAGGTACTGCGTAAAGGGGTCACAGTAGCAGTTCTAAAATTAGTGAACGAACTAGTACTTGCTTCATGAAAACTTAAGAATCGTCTGGTAAAATGATGTGGTAATACTACCATTATGGCCATATATTATAATGGTGACGTGTCCTTATTTGTGTTTTATTTCCACAACCAACTGTGACTGGTTTCATTTTGCATTGCTACCAATGTATCTACAGTCTTACACGTTGCATATCACATTGCTACCAATGTATCTACAGTCTTACACGTTACACATCACATTGCTACCAATGTATCTACAGTCTTACACGTTGAACATCACATTGCTACCAATGTATCTACAGTCTTACACGTTGAACATCACATTGCTACCAATGTATCTACAGTCTTACACGTTACATATCACATTGCTACCAATGTATCTACAGTCTTACACGTTGAACATCACATTGCTACCAATGTATCTACAGTCTTACACGTTGCATATCACATTGCTACCAATGTATCTACAGTCTTTCACGTTGAACATCACATTGCTACCAATGTATCTACAGTCTTACACGTTGCACATCACATTGCTACCAATGTATCTACAGTCTTACACGTTGAACATCACATTGCTACCAATGTATCTACAGTCTTACACGTTGAACATCACATTGCTACCAATGTATCTACAGTCTTACACGTTGCACGTCACATTGCTACCAATGTATCTACAGTCTTACACGTTGCACGTCACATTGCTACAATGTATCTACAGTCTTACACGTTGAACATCACATTGCTACCAATGTATCTACAGTCTTACACGTTACATATCACATTGCTACCAATGTATCTACAGTCTTTCACGTTGAACATCACATTGCTACCAATGTATCTACAGTCTTACACATTGCACGTCACATTGCTACCAATGTATCTACAGTCTTACACGATGCACGTCACATTGCTACTTGTGTTGCTTTAGCACAAACTTACTTGCTGTATTTCATGTTGTATGTATTGCTCAAAAACACACTGTAACTGGCAACTGTTTATGTTTTGTGTAGTAAGGTGTACTGTTGTTACCACATAGAAAACTGGTTTGACTGAATAGGAATACTGGTTTCAAGACAGCATAAAACTACAGCTACACCTGCAGTACTGACTCACTATATTTCATGTTATATGTATAACTCTAAAACACACCGTAACTAGCCTCTCTTCATATTTGTATGGCATGGTATACGTTTGTTACTGTTTAGAAAACTGGTTCAACTGAATAGAAATATCGGTTTCGAGACATCATGAAACTACTGGTCTACCGGTATACGGTTTATAATACTACTGGTTCTACAATGCCGTCTTTGTTCTGTTTCAGCATTGCTCCTTCAACCTCAATTTCCGTCACCGAATGGCGCAGTACGCCGGCCGTGCCTCTGTCGGACTACACACACAGGTGAGGAGTCATGTGACATGGTCATGTGACATGCTTCACGTGCTCCCTTTTTTCAGCCTGTACGCTGAATCAGTTGTCTTGAATATAAGAAGACCACCAACCTGCTGTACTGTATGTTAAATGGCGTTGCCGTTAAACCAACTGGGATCCGCAATATTGAAGTAGAGCATATTTATAAACTGAATGGTTTGTTTACAATTTGAACGTTCTGCTGTCAGAATATTCAGATTATAAACGCTCGTTCAAACTTAATAAATGCAATTTTTCATGCAGTTTGCCTTTAACATGTTTAATCAAGTATTAAGAAGATGATATTAAAAACTGACGAAAAGACAGCCTCGTCTGAATGGTGTCATTAGTACCAGTTAGTATGGTAGTCCCTGTGCTTCCACAGATTCATGTTTTTCCATCAGATTCTGGTTTTTGATCTTGAGATTAGGAGCTTGGATTGTGGAGCTTGGGTTTAGGAGCTTGGGTTGTGGAGCTTGGGTTTAGGAGCTTGGGTTGTGGAGCTTGGGTTTAGGAGCTTGGGTTGTGGAGCTTGGGTTGTGGAGCTTGGGTTGTGGAGCTTGGGTTGTGGAGCTTGGGCTGTGGAGCTTGGGTTGTGGAGCTTGGGTTTAGGAGCTTGGGTTGTGGAGCTTGGGTTGTGGAGCTTGGGTTGTGGAGCTTGGGTTGTGGAGCTTGGATTGTGGAGCTTGGGTTTAGGAGCTTGGGTTGTGGAGCTTGGGTTTAGGAGCTTGGGTTGTGGAGCTTGGGTTTAGGAGCTTGGGTTGTGGAGCTTGGGTTGTGGAGCTTGGGTTGTGGAGCTTGGGTTGTGGAGCTTGGGTTGTGGAGCTTGGGTTGTGGAGCTTGGGTTTAGGAGCTTGGGTTGTGGAGCTTGGGTTTAGGAGCTTGGGTTGTGGAGCTTGGGTTTAGGAGCTTGGGTTGTGGAGCTTGGGTTTAGGAGCTTGGGTTGTGGAGCTTGGGTTTAGGAGCTTGGGTTGTGGAGCTTGGGTTTAGGAGCTTGGGTTGTGGAGCTTGGGTTTAGGAGCTTGGGTTGTGGAGCTTGGGTTCAGGAGCTTGGGTTGTGGAGCTTGGGTTTAGGAGCTTGGGTTGTGGAGCTTGGGTTTAGGAGCTTGGGTTGTGGAGCTTGGGTTTAGGAGCTTGGGTTGTGGAGCTTGGGTTTAGGAGCTTGGGTTGTGGAGCTTGGGTTCAGGAGCTTGGGTTGTGGAGCTTGGGTTCAGGAGCTTGGGTTGTGGAGCTTGGGTTGTGGAGCTTGGGTTGTGGAGCTTGGGTTCAGGAGCTTGGGTTGTGGAGCTTGGGTTGTGGAGCTTGGGTTGTGGAGCTTGGGTTGTGGAGCTTGGGTTGTGGAGCTTGGGTTGTGGAGCTTGGGTTTAGGAGCTTGGGTTGTGGAGCTTGGGTTTAGGAGCTTGGGTTGTGGAGCTTGGGTTTAGGAGCTTGGGTTGTGGAGCTTGGGTTTAGGAGCTTGGGTTGTGGAGCTTGGGTTTAGGAGCTTGGGTTGTGGAGCTTGGGTTTAGGAGCTTGGGTTGTGGAGCTTGGGTTTAGGAGCTTGGGTTGTGGAGCTTGGGTTTAGGAGCTTGGGTTGTGGAGCTTGGGTTGTGGAGCTTGGGTTCAGGAGCTTGGGTTGTGGAGCTTGGGTTTAGGAGCTTGGGTTGTGGAGCTTGGGTTGTGGAGCTTGGGTTCAGGAGCTTGGGTTGTGGAGCTTGGGTTTTGATGTGTGTTTTGACAAAAGATATGTGGTGATAGTTACCTCCTTTCTACATTTCTGTAACAAAATTATGGCATATCATTAGCCAATGGTAATTTTGTTTAAGGGTAGCCACTACTCAAAAACGGCCATAGGCCATATCTCTGTTAGTACTGAACATATCTTAGCCAAATTTGGGATACTAATTAGTTAAATGAATAGTACATAATAAGTGGAATGTGGGCTCATTTGCTTGTGCAGTGCCATGACAATCAACATTTCTAGTGTGATAGAGGGGCATGCATCCTTGAAAATTATTCTGAGCTAACAACTGTATGTGTGATCATGCAGTTGTCAAGAATCATTAGTTAGAATACTCCTTTGTGCAATAAGGTGGTTTTGGGCAAGGAAGTTTGACTGCAATGACTGTTGTGAGATGGGACTTTAGGTTTGAGCTTTTTCTATGACGACTTGAAAAATGCTCAAACCTGAACAACAGTCACTGAAGTCAGATATCCTGCCCAAAACCACCGTATTGCACAAAGGAGTATTCTAGCTAATGATTCTTGACAGTTGCATGATCACATATACAGTTGTTAGCTCAGAATAATTTTCAAGGATGTGAAAATCCATCTCACTTGAAACGTTCATTGCCATGGTAATACACAACCAAACGTGTCCATATTTCACACATCATATACCATTCATTTTTCTAATCAGTGCTCCAAATCTGGTTATGATATGTTCAATATTAACAGAGATATGGCATATTGGTTATATGGGCGTTTTCGAGTAGTGGCTACCCTTAAATAATTGTTATTATAATATGTTGTATTTCATCTGACGAAGAAGCTTGTTATTTTTAAGCTGCTTGCTGTTTCAGCTCTTCTTCAAAAATCGGACGGTTGATGAAGAGGGCTATATTCTGTTTGTGAGGAAGAATGCAATTCAGATACTCATCCCCAAGTTTGGGCTGGAAGGGACTGTGTACCTGACGGAACAGAAGGAAGCCTCACTGTTCACCTACAACGAAGAGGTGGGGTGTTTGCTTGAATGTAGGAAATAAAGTCACAATTCTAAACATGTGTATTATTGTTTGTTGTAATCAAAATTAAAGACAACACAAAAACATAATTTTGTTAAAAAGTCACTTTTAAATCTCACGTATGCTCAAAATTCAACGAACATAAGGTTGCAAGACTGTGTCAGAATTTCTTTGGAACATAGGTCTTGAACATTCATCAGTCTTTATTATGTTAAATTATCAGTGAAAATATGCACCACTGATAGTGTTTCTTTGAAATTGTAACTTTAGGCATTCATCTTTATTGTGTTCAGTTATCAGGGCAATGTGCAAGACTTTCTACCTAGTACATTAATTAGTCTTAAAATAGAATTATATTGTGCCTTTATTCCCCGTGACTTTTTTCCTTTTTATTTTCATGACTATTTCTGCCCACCTTTTCCTTATTCAATGATCATACACTAATCCAGGCAACTGACACTTTTGTATACCATTCAGGATGGCAGAGTGACAAAATTAGATCAATGGTTTTGCTCTTGACCCTGTTGTTTTCTGAGTGATTGGGACTAATGAATGTAGGCTGTGTGCTTAACACATCTTGACTTTAAAGTTTTGTTTAAAGCCTTGAAAAGCTGTTAAAATCGGAATTTTCAAAAAAGGTCTTATCAAGGTTTTATAATTGTTTTCACCAAACTTGGCCTAGATCCTAGTCTATAAATCAACAAAGGAATTATTAATTGATTGATATGCATTTTTTTATCGGAAGATAGTTTGATTCCCAAATCAAATAGATTGCTTGTACAGGTGCTTGAAAACAACTTTGTTGTTGTTCCATATTGCTTTTATCATGAAAACTAGTAATTTTTTATTAATTTGTATTGTTCTTTAAAAGGTCTTACACCTGATCACCCACAGTTTCACACGCCACTATGAATTTTAGTATTTAGTTTGGGAGAATATCTGAATATTGTCAAATTAAAAGTTCCCTCAAGAATATCATCGCACCCAAATGACAGATTGTGTGAATAACTGTATCCTTAGTAAGCGCCTTTGTTCACACAGTGTATGTCGTCAACCTTGCATTCCACAACTCTTGTCTGTTTGATACGCACTTCAAAGTTCTGACCGTACAAAGCAGAGCCATTAAGCGACAATCATGATTATTGTCATGTAAATTACACACCTGATGATTGTCTGCAGTTTTCGTTCGCTTGTTAGGCAGCTATAATGTACCTGCTTGTTCATGTCATGACCTGTTGACGTCTTTTCGTCGGCACCTGGAGTGACGGATTGCTTGTCTTTGAAGTCCAGGGATGTGTTCATGAATCATTGCTTTTATGAAGCATGTGAATGCGCAAGTCTTCTGGCTTTATTTACGTGTGAAACGAGTCGTCATGGGGCTCTCATGTTATCTTTATTTTAATGTTGTGTTGAAATATTTTCTGAAAACAAATGCATGAGAACCCCATGGTCAGCGAACAGGGGGTACGTGAAATGATTCACCCGAAATGGATGTGGTCTAAGGTGAATCTAGCACTTTATGGTTGCCAACTAAAATTTATGTTCACCTGTTTGTGAAACAACCCAGCCCAGGATATGATTACTTAGAAGAATTAAAGTCTGTCACAGATTTTTAGTTAAAAGGGCCATAAAAATTGCTAACTATGCACAGTGCTATTAATCATTTTTCATCGGTGTGCATTTCTTCTAAAAGTGCCTCGCACTATTCAACAGTTTTTACGGGTGACAAAAGTAACGGATAAATAGGACAAGATTTTGGTAGGAAATAAAGTAACATGAAAAGTAACAGAAAGAAATTAATACAGTTTGTATAAATAAAGTAACAAATAAAATATAAAAATGCTAGGAAAATATTTTTATTTATTTATTTATTTTCATCCGGTTCATTGATGTTTATGAATCCTAATGTTATCATTGTAATAAATCTCTGTATGCATGCCATATCTGTAACTATCGAAACACAGTATTGCAACTCAAAACCATTTTATATTGCATAAAATAGCCATATAATTATTATTAGTATTAAAGTGTTATTTTTGTTAATTACCTTTTCTATTATTTTGTTCTTTTGCTTTTTGTCCATAATTTGTTCTGTTTTTGTCCATTATTTTGTTCTGTTTTGTCCATTATTTTGTCCCTGTTATTTTCTATTCTAACTCCACATTTTGTTTGTTTCAGGAGAACACACAGGCGGCTGATGGGGTCACGCTGAATGTATTTGACCCGGTCACTGTCCAGATCAGTATTGACCGGTCTAACATCCAGCACCAGAAGCTACGGCTACAACTGGTCAAACCTGTTGTAAGTATCAGGGCTGACTGTCCTTGTGCAATCGCAATACATGTATTATAGTTGAAAATTGTGATTGTGTCAGTGAATACTGAATAGCGTATGACCCCCAATACAATCCCGAATCTGACGGTAATTTAACAAGGCAAAACAAAACAAGATTTAACCATATTTAACAACATTTAACAAGATTGAACAAGACTGCCATCCAGAGAAGAAACCCCAGATGGCAAATGGACATGGGAGACTTTGGCTTATCAAGAGACCAGTGTTGTTATTGGTGTCTGTGTAAAACCCACCCAACAAAGTTTAAAAAGACAATTTAACAAGATTGCCATCCATAGGAAAAACCCACATAGCAGGCAGCAATATAGAGATTGCATACAATAAGGTAATCATAAATAAACAATGATTACCAGTATACATAAATAAAAATTACGAAAGTTTGTTTAAGGAGGATGATTTTTCAGTTCCCTCGTAAAACATTTTGTCGTAGAACAATGTTCTGTTATTTTCTTTGTTTGAATATTGACATAGGATGTTTTATTCTCAATTTTAGATTACTGGAATCAGTGTAGAGCCGCAATCAGCCAAAGATTCAGTTCCACCAGCAAAGAGGGTTCGCAGCAAGTGAATCCTGCGCTGATCTTAAATGCCATTCAAGACACGAAAGAAGATCTTGGGCCATGTGTGTCACATGTTAGAGACTGTCTCTGAGTGACAGAGTCTTTGTCAGAATGTCTACCACAAAGTTAGAGCCTGACTCTAAGAGACAATGTCTTTGTTAGAATGTATGGCTACCACAATGCTAGAGCCTGACTATCAGTGACAGTGTTTTCTTTGTTAGAATGTCTACCACAATGTTAGAGCCTGTCTCTATGTCACAGTATCTTCTTAGTCAGAACATATACCATAAAAGTTAGAGCCTGACTCCAAATGACAGTGTATTTTTCAGAATGTCTACCACAAAGTTAGAGCCTGGCTCTAAGTGACATTATATTTGTCCGAATGTGTATTGTAAAGTTAAAGTAAAAGTGTCTTCTTTGTCAGAATTTCTACTGCAATGTTAGAGCCTGGCTCTAAGTGACAGCGTTTTCTTTGTTAGAATGTGTACCACAATGTTAGAGCCTAACTCTAAGTGACAGTACGTTCTATGTCAGAATATGTCCCACAATGTTAGAGCCTGTCTCCAAAACTTCTTTGATGGTATGTCAGGTTTTGCACAACTGAAATATGACTAACTCCTCCTGTGGCAATGACAGTCAGCAAAAAACACCCAGTAAGTTCACTTCTATGTATCTGCTGTCATATTCTATGAATGAGACATGTATAAAGAACAGACAGGCGGCATTTTTACACTTCAAAAACTGCTGCTCCTTCGTCAGTGTTGACACTCCAAGTCGTCGTAAAAGTGATTTATAGAAAAAATATAAATACAGAAAATAAGAAATTTGTGTCACATTCGTAAGCGAGTTGTCTACCTTTTGTTAAAGGATGTTGAGTGATGTTTTGAGAACTACAGGTGATTGTTTGTGTGCTTTTGTGTGAGACTGTTAACAAGTGTACCATGAAAGGCTAGGGGCTGGTTTCATGAAGCGGCTAAGAACGCATTTATCGCTAAGATGATTGTCTTAGTAAATAACATGATTTTTTAATATAAGTGAACATTGTACTTTACGCAAACATGTGACACTAAGTAATTGTGTAACTTTAAGTACTCTTCATGAAACCAGCCCCAGCAGTGCATTTGGCATGAATATACAAGCATTTATTAGAACCAGGTTACCCGTGGAGCAACATGCACAGTTATCACCATTAAAGAATTTTGATCTGAAATCGGTTCCCACTGGTAATTTTATTTCGTGGAGTTGATGAATTCCAGGTACGAACACATATCATCACTACAAGTAAATAACTACCTTTGTGTTTTTTAATACATCACCAGTAGGTAGATCGGGGGTCAGTGGTCCAAGGGAGCGAATGAATACAGAAAGGGGCGAGTGAACGTCAGCACCTGGGAGGAGATGCGGTCATACTGCCTCAATGTTAGCATATTGATATATAGATTAAATGAAAGATGTGCCTGTGTCGATTAAAGATACAGTACACTCGCAAATTCTCACATGCTGACAGAAAGTTAGCCCAGTTCCCATAAGTTACAGTTTATAAATCGATACAGTCGTAAACAATTTATTAAAACTATTAATGTGCCACGAAGGAGTAAAAGTGTTTTTATAAATAATTTGTACATAAATTTACCAGCCTTTCTGTTGGTTGTGGTGACAGATAAACACACTACTAGATGTGTTTCATATGAATTCTACGTTGACGCAGAAACTCGGCGTAACTGATATTGTTGTTCGTTGATTTCCCTCTGGTGTGGATATTTATACAAATTTTAAACATTTTCTGTGGGTGTCCTAGCTACTTTCCACAGCTAACACTAGGCCTACTGTTGGTCTAGTGTCCTATTTACGGTATGCACATTTACCTACATTTGTTGCTACTGTAATCTTTGTAATCACGGAGACGTAAATACGGTCAACCATTATCTACGAGGGTATGAGACAGTTCTTTAAACCGTTCTGTAAAATCCCACATATTGAAATTTTCACTCTTACAACGAATGGAAGAAATAACACACATTTGGGTGGAACAGTCATCTTGATTATTAAAATCAAAGAGAAAAACACGGTGCATAACACTAATAAAAAGGTCATTTAAATATCAAATGTCGGTGAAAATGTGCAAGACAGCTGCACAATGTCTGCATATATTCGTCTTATTCGAGCATCAAACATTAATGTGTTCAATTACCAGTAAACATGTGCAAGACTTTGTATTTAATACATAGTTTTTGAATAAAACAATCTCGTGGCTTTTCCCTCGCCAAAATTGTTACTTTATTCCATGACATTTTTCCGTGACTTTATTTCCGAACCCTACAAACAGCGTCCATGCAGAGGTCGCAAGCTGCTGTAAGCGGTTCGTGGACATGCACGTAGCATGCACCTTCAAATAACGGCATTAACCAGCACACAGCACAGTTTATTTTTGTGATCCGTCACCAAACCAGCAAAATATCCCTCACAAGGAAGACAAATCACCCAATGGGTAAATACTAAGGAATGAATAAATGACAATCTTTACCTAGGTTTACAAGTTCGCTGGTGTCATGGCGGCATTCAACAATGCTGAATAACGAAACACGAATTCCGGGTAGATGTCTTGAAGCCACGGCTAATTTAGCAATGGGTGGAGTATTCGTTAGAGCATGTAACAAACGTGTCGTCGTTAGTTGTGTACACAGTCGTGTAGTTCTCACTCTCCAGTCGTCGATGTCATCATGTTATCATTATAAGCAACAAGGGCGTGGATGTCCGTCACACGGGGCTACGCCAGCGCGGTCTCACCGAGTAGACAGTGCACTGGTGTGGGAGCGTGCTGAATATGGGGGGGGGGGGGGGCTGATGCTCTCCAAAAAACACCAATTGCACTCCTCCTTGACACTCGTCAACCCCCCCACCCCTACATCGAGGATCTCAAAAAAAAAATTTTTGCACCTACTGAGACTCGCCAAAAAAGGCTCTCCAAAAACCTTCATTTGCACCCCCGCCCCGTTCCGGTTCACTAATACACACACATTGAGGCTCTAATTATTGGGCCCCCCCACCTAAAAATATTGGGGCTGAGCCACCCCAAGCCCCCCACCTGGTTCCGATGCCTATGTATTTTATTAATTTTTTCACCGGCGTTCCTTGACTGTGTGCATTTCGGGCGCCAAACTTACAGGGATTAATCTACGACCATTCGGAAGAAAAGTAACGCGCCTCTATTTTTCTCTGGAAATTCTCTATTGGCTAAAATGAGGCGGTCTGTTACTCTCTCCCAGCGTAGTAATTTGTAACAGGAAGTCACATCAATAGGTATCGCGGTTAACTCAGCCCGCCTCGGAAGTATCGCCAGATAGAAAGAAAGAAAAAAACATCACAATACGACATTATTCATTATTCGCACCGCATGGTAAATACGTTTTTATATGTACTCTAACACAATGTGAAGATCCTACGCGATTGGGTTACGACCGTCGGGTTGCGTCGGGTCTTGTCTAAGCAGGCAGTATTGTGCGGATTTTATATTAACCATATCGTCCAAAGCTTTCATGCCACAACGATGTGCTGTTGTTTTGTACACGAAACGCTCCTTAATCATAAGTTGTACTGATGCAGTTAACATCGCGTTCGCATGGGGTACAGAAGAGGGAGGCAGAAGGAGACGAGAAAGACCGACATTAAAATGGAGAGACAATTGCAGTAGATATGTCGAAATGGCGATGGTGAACAGCCAAAAATGGGACACAATAATTACTACAGGAGACAGTTCAGTGTTTCGCAAACTTGTTTAGGTGTAAGCTAATTGGTTTTAGTTATCTCTCTGCTAGCCAAAGCTTTTAATTAGGTAAGCCATGAAATACTTTTCGCAGGTGCTCGTAAAGAGTGTATTTTGTGCAACTCTGCACCACATCTAAACAACAAATAAACCATCGTCTTCACCACAAAATGATCTGATGAACTTGGAATATAGGAAGTTTTCGTTCTCGGCGTAAATTTTGATGGTCGACAACATTATGTCAAAACGCCTACTACTCCGTACACGTTGCTAATCAGCCTTTGTTTTATATGAAGCAGCATATTCAACGTGTTCAATGAGTAGTATAACTCGACCCTCGAACCCGAAACTCATTATCATCCAGATGAGCGACTGGCTCGCCAATTCTGTGAAGAAAACTCACAAAACGATCACATATCTCGCCAGAACTGCTCCACGGCCCAGCCAAAGAACACTGTTATACGATAGAACATGACCATTATTGTTCTGTTCTTGAACATTTTAAATTCGTAGCGCGGATTTCGCGGGCCAACTGAAACCGTCTACGGACAAAATTTGGGCCGTGGTCCAGCAGGGTTTGCAGAACGCTGGTATAATCGATAAAGTATCGTCGGGATGGCGAAACCGACCGAGTGATGAGGCTTCGTTAGACCGTGGCCCCCGCTTCACAAGAGATCAAAGGGGACGACAAAGATGAAGAAGTTAACGGCTCGTCATTCATGTTATTGTCACTGTCACAATAGCGTCCGTTTTCGTTTAGATCATTACCATTCTCACGCTGAATTGTTTGCATAAATTATTAACATTTTTAATAGCCTTGAAGTATGTCGTCTTGAGCCGTCGAGCACATAATGTGTCATGCGTACATGACAGGAGCAAAGACAACGCCGCTTCTTGAAATCGTCAAGAGTCAGTCGGGTTTTGTCGGACAACCTTTCAATAAACACATTACGTATGTAAATGAAACACTAGCCCGGACAATTGTCGTTACCAATCAGACAGTGGGTCATATTCACGTGTGTGGGGGTTAAGTTTGATATTTTCCAGAGGAACCGTATACATTGTTGACGATGTCCCGAAGACCTATATATTGGGCCGGTGTTCGGTGGTTTGAAGTCATAAGCTACGCCGCCGGTTATTGCAGAGGAAGAAAGCGCGTTGTTTGCTGCACAAGATTTCCGTGATCATCCGACATGTCTTCGAGACTCGACTTGATGTTTGCCTGCGCCGCTGTCGCACTGGTTCTGAGTTTATTTTGCTGCACGGCGACAGGTTTGACGGGTAAGTGATGGCAGAGTTGACAGAATAGAGGGGCGGAAAACGTCCAGGTTTTAGGACATCGTATGCTGAAAAAGATCCTCTGACAGGCATTTAGGCATTTTTGATTTTTTGTGAGGTGCGTTTTTCGGCCTCTGATTGCACATTTCCATTTTTTTGCGATGTTGTTGGGGGTAGTGTTGGAGATGTTTTGATACAGAGAGGGGCTAAAGTGCTTTGATATTTTTCATTGTTCGAGGGGTAATGTTGGAGATTGTTTGCATTGGATTTTGTTCGCTATTAAGGGGGTTGGAGATTGTTCCCGGTGCCGTTCAACATTTTTGCCGCAGTCTCAATATTTTTTTATACACGTCACGATTTAAAATCGAACACAACTAGAGTCCACCGAGCGGAACTCTTATGCCCCAGCGGAGGGGTTGCGTTTACACCCATCGAACTCCAGGCCCGTGTGACCCATATCTATCATCTATGTGTTATGAATAATATAGTTTATAGAGCGCAATGGCGCAGCGGCGAGAACATCGGACTCTCACTCGAGAGAACCCGGTTTCGAATCCTGTGCCGCCGTATCGAACCTTGGGCAAGTTCATTTACTCTACATCGTTCCAGTTCACTCAGCTGTACAAATGAGTACCTGGCTGTAGCCAATGGTGGATATATGTGTACGGATAGTCTTCGCGCATTAATTGCAGCGTGGCTGATTGCTTCCCAGAAAAGTTGAGGTGGTGTTCGATTGAACAGGTCTGCCAGGGAGTAAAGTGCGAAGTGCTTTGAACAGTCCTAAGGACTGTATACTGCGATATATAAGAACTTACCATTCTACAATGTATTATGAGTTGCATTGTGAGTTGATCTGTTTAATGTGCAGTGGACGCTCGCTAGGAAAACTCCTGATGTAAGTGGAACGCAGTAGCGCAGCGGTAATAGCTTCGGGCTCTCGACTAAGAGAACCCGGGTTCGAATCCTGTGCGACGGTGTCGAACCTTGCTCACGCAGCTGTATGAATGAGTACCTGGTTATAGACAGTGGTGGATATTTGTGTACGAAAAGTCTTCGTGTATTAATTGCAGCGTGGCTAAATGCTTCGCAGAGAAGTCGAGATGGTGTTCGATTGAACAGGTCTGCCAGGGAGTAAAGTGTAAAGCGCTTTGAGCAGTCCTGAGGACTGGATACTGCGCTATATAAGAACTTACCTTTACTTTTACTTTTTTTACTTTAAGAACGGCTTATAAGCGATCTTTGTTGTACCGTTACCCCGAAACACTCAAAACAGGGTGGTAATTATTAGCAAGAAGTTCGCTGAATCGGTGCCTTAAATGTGGGAACCACGCGAATGTGCCGAACACCAAAGGGCCTGGTGGTTAGCCCGCCTGCCTCTCGGCAATAGACAATAGAGAATGTTTAGTATTGGAATGTTTTGTTTACAATTTGAGTATTACGCGGGCGCGACATTCAAAAAGCGAAAGCTGTTTCGGGCTTATTATTTATGTATTAAACGCAATTTAGCGGGCGGTACACCTTCAACATGTTTATACTCGTTTTAGGAACAGTATATTATAAAATGAGGAACAAAAAAAATTGGTTTGAAAATAACAACTCTGAAATTTCCGCCCTTGACTGTACAATTCGGTTTACCTATGGCTATGCCTACTATTGCTAGGGTTAGCAGCCTGAATATGTCAAAACAATCGACATACATCTCAGAAAAGTAGGTTACACTTTACTTGCCGTCTATTTTTTGCTTCGGGTGGCCTTTTCTGTCACGTATACATTACCTCAGAAAGTTGGTGTCAGGGCGGCCATTATGAAGGGTCGGATGTCAGGCAAGTAAATTGAGTAGCCAAGACTTCCTATAGTCAAAGATACGAACGTGGAAACGTTGTTAAGCTTTGCTAAAATCACAGAATGAACACACTGATTTGGTATAACTATCTTGTAGTGGTATATGTTGTAATATATCAAACATAGCATTTTTCAAAATAGTATTTATTATATGCACTAAAATAAGATATTATTAGGACTTGGTTTTAGTCAATTACCAAAAATAGAACTATTCTATGCCATATGTATTTATGTCAAGAAATAGTTATGAAATAAGTTAGGGTTGAAATTGCATACTGGGAGGAGAGAGAGAGAGAGAGAGAGAGAGAGAGAGAGAGAGAGAGAGAGAGAGAGAGAGAGAGAGAGAGAGAGAGAGAGAGAGAGAGAGAGAGAGAGAGAGAGAGAGAGAGAGAGAGAGAGAGAGAGAGAGAGAGAGAGAGAGAGAGAGAGCGAGAGAGAGGGAGAGAGAAAGAGAGAGACAGACAGACAGACACAGAGAGAGACAGAGCGAGACAGAGAGAGGGAGACAGAGAGAGAGAGGGGGGGAAGGAGAGGGAGAGGGAGAGGGAGAGGGAGAGGGAGAGGGAGAGGGAGAGGGAGAGGGAGAGGGAGAGGGAGAGGGAGAGGGAGAGGGAGAGGGAGAGAGAGAGAGACAGAGAGAGAGAGAGAGAGGGAGATAGAGAGACAGAGAGGGACAGAGAGAGACAGAGAGAGACAGAGAGAGACAGAGAGAGAGACAGAGAGAGAGACAGAGAGAGACAGAGAGAGACAGAGAGAGACAGAGAGAGAGACAGAGAGAGACAGAGAGAGACAGAGAGAGACAGAGAGAGACAGAGAGAGACAGAGAGAGACAGAGACAGACAGAGAGAGACAGAGAGAGAGGGGGAGGGAGAGAGAGAGGGGGGAGATAGAGAGGGAGAGAGAGAGAGAGAGAGAGAGAGAGAGAGAGGGAGGGAGGGAGACAGACAGACAGACAGACAGACAGACAGACATACAGACAGACAGACAGACATACAGATAGAGAGACAGACAGGCAGGGACGGAGAGAGATGTTGTATAATTGTGGGTCAAATAAACACTTCCGATTGCGACTGTTCGCCATACAGCGACGGCCTGTGAAGGAGACCAGGTATGTCTTTACTGTCGTACCGGTCTCAAGCTCAAGATCAACGATGTCCGCTATGGCCGAGAGAACGCCTACACGTGTGCCCGCACGCCCGCCTACAGCGCCAGATGCATGAAGACGGTGACTAACTACGTCAAACCGACGGTTCGTATCGCATGTTTCGATTGGCTGTTTGGATGTGTGGAGCTTTCCAATTGGTTCAAAGGCAGCTACCGTAATCGCAACAGCAATTATCTACCCATATCAAGAATGTATGTCGCTAGTTGGCTTAACTGTTTTATGTTGAGACATTTCTAAGGGAATCAAACAATATTGCAATTGACCAAAAACAACTATAACTTAGTTTTGTTCAATCTTCCGTAGTTATTTTTTGTTTTCCCTAGGCCTACAACAAATTGATGTTCCAAATGTGAAATTGTATCTTGGCACTGCTTTATATAAACAACATACATTCTAACACACTGAGCGAAGGCCAGATGTATAGAACGAACCACATTAAAACGTTGAACGTTTCATTTGGGGACGAATACTTTGGACGTAATGTTAGGGTAACAGTGTGATTAGTTAAACACATTTGGGTGACAATGTGTTATACGTAGGGATAAAGCGAACACCAATACGCACGACAATTGCCACGCGCGTGCGTGCGTGTGTGTGTGGGTGTGAACGCGCGCGCGCGTGTGTGTGCGTGCGTGTGCGTATGGGTCATTGTGAACCCCCAGTGTATTCGACGCATTACGGCCATTATCAACACCGTTGCTGTGAATCCATGTTTTAGTGCGATGGACAGAACATGTGCTCATTCTCCGTCTCCAATAATGGGCTCGGCTCTGATCCTTGTCCCAACGTTTACAAATACGTCGTCATCAACTACGAGTGTGTCGGTAGCGTCACCACCACCGACGGACCACCGTGTAAGTCGGCCATCTTGGATTAAACCCGGAAACCCGGCACCCGCCATATTTAATTTGTGTCTCACTTTGTGTGTGTTTTAATGTTTGTGTTCGTAAAGACACGTGAAAACTTGACTTAAATATTTATATTAGCCTATACTTTAAAATAACTAATGGTGACTATCCGGGATAGTTTTACTATAGCGATAGTATTGCGATAGCTGTAGTTGCCATTGCGATACTATCGCGATAGTCTCATGACTTTTGCGATACTCTAACATAATATCAAGGAAGCTATAAATGCTTGTGTTCAAATTTTACTTGATATTAGTAAAGTTACATATCGCATGAACGCAGCCAAAACTGACGGGTAGCGCCATCGCTTAGAGTTGGAGTTAGTTGCATCACAATGCTTCAACAACTGTTGACGTTGGGTCGGTAGATTCGGTAAATAAGTAAATATTACATAAAATGTCGAAAACAATCACGTACAGCGATCCAAGTAAACCTGCTGATACTTTTGGCAAACTAGTTAAATTTACTATTACACCGCGACATCGACTATTGCGATGCATCGATAATTCATCTGTTGACGACTTTAACATGGCTTATCGATTCTGAGATTGACTAACCCTTTTGTATCGACGCGTCTGTGAGCTTAGTTTCCGAGGATTTAGGCGAAAAAGAAGTAATGTTTTAATTATTATTATTATTCGATGTATTGGTACATCCCTAAACATAACGTCTCTGCCGTTGCAGCTGTGAGGACAGTCGTCGCCTGCGAGTTTCTGCAGCTGAAGATGGAGTGTCCGGCCGGAAAGCGAGTGGACATCGTCCGGGCAGTGTACGGGCGTGGGGACTCCTCTACTTGTCGCCTCGGTCACTTCTACTCAACTAGCTGCGGCAGTGACGTGAAGTCTGTGCTCTCCAGCGCCTGCCACGGCCGACAGAGCTGTACCGTAACGGCCACTAACTCCCTCGCCGGGGTCGACCCGTGCCCAGGCACCTACAAATACCTCATAGTCGAGTTCCGCTGTCTCTAGTCGTGTAGCCGTGCAGTCGTGCATTCGTGTAGTCGTGTAGTCGTGTGGTCGCGTAGCCGTGTAACAGTGTAGCCGTGTAAATGCGTAACCGTATAACCGAGTAACAATGTAACCGCGCAATACCGTAACATTGCATATTTGTAACAGTGTAATAATGCAGTAGGTTTTCAAGTAATCGTGTAGCTACGTTACAATGTAACGATGTAGTAGTGTACAAGTGTAACAATATAACAGTGTAATACTGTGAAAATTTAACATTTTAGCAGTGTAACAATGTAACAGTGTAACAGTAACCATGTTTCAGTATTCCCATGTAGCCTGTGAACAACGTAGGGGCGTATCAACGTAACACTGTAAACATGTATTTGTGTACTATTCTAACCTTGTAACAACGCAGTAGTGTATTTGTGTAGCAGCATCACGTTGTAACAGGGTAAACTGTAGCCAAATAGCCATGTAACAGTGTGTAACCGTGTAACCAAGTAACCATGTAACAATGCAACTGTGGTTCATTACATTGATAGAAGACGACATGAATCATTGTTTCGTCCGTTGAGAATGTGTCGATGTGTGGCTGGAGTCAGCACGAGACAATGCTTGTGTACTTTCCATAGAACCAACGTTGCTGTGGCCGGTACAGGAAGTCTGTATAATGTGGCATGCGTGGAATATGCCCACTATGCTTCGTATACCCAAGTGTATACATGTAGGTTGTTTATAAATGCACCATCGCTGCGTTTGACCATCACCGTGTGTCACCTTGATGCCAAATACCTCTGATCCACGAGAATGAGTTTTACCAGAAATTTTACGTATTAATAAATGCAAACCTGTGACGCATACACGGTGAAATGTGATAGCACGTGTTTTTGAGAGAATTTGACAATAATCTTAGAGCTCGACTAAACGCGTTACTGGGGGTGATAACACATGTGTTGTGATACAAATCAGAGTATCGTGAATGACAGTGTATGAATCGCACCAGTAATTAGGTAGATTTTGTAAGCGTGTAGCAATGTCGATTTAACACTTTGTATACGCTGTGTGACGACTATAATTACATAAATACAATGTACTCAAATTCGGTGTTGTTTAGTGATGTTGTAAATACGGTGTAATAACTGATCATTGTATGAGTGTGTGTGTGTGTGTGTGTGTGTGTATGTGTGTGTGTGTGTGTGTGTGTGTGTGTGTGTGTGTGTGTGTGTGTGTGTGTGTGTGTGTGTGTGTGTGTGTGTGTGTGTGTGTGTGTGTGTGTGTGTGTGTGTGTGTGTGTGTGTGTGTGTGTGTGTGTGTGTGTGTGTGTGTGTACTTATATATCTGTACACGTATGAATTTATCTATGAGTGTATCATGTATGTATGTATGTATGTATGTCGTACGCACGTATGTACGTATGTACGTATGTACGTATTTATGTATGCATGTATGTCGTACGCACGTACGTACGTACGTACGTCCGTATGTATGTATGTATGTATGTATTCATGTATGTATTTATGTATGTATGCATGCATGTATGAATGAATGTATTTATGTGTATATGTATGTATGTATGTATGTATGTATGTGTTTGTGTGTATTTATGTACGTATGTATGCATGCATTTATGTATGAATGTATGTTTGTGTATATGTATGTATGCACGCATATTTGCATATATTTATGTATGTACGTATGTTCATGTATGTATGTATGTATGTATGCATGTGTATTAATGTATGTATGTAGTATGTAAGTTTGTATGTATGTATGTAATCACTATGTACGGATGTATGTTTGTGCGTGCGTGTGTACACACATGCACACGATTGTGTTTGTATATAATACTTGTCTCTGAATTAGCAACACATCATTTAAATGTGTCGACATTATATGCAATAGACATTACATGAAATGACTGATATGACGCCGTTCGAAAATACCTTAATAATCGCGCCTACACGAAAGCACGTGTTCCGTCCGAGTACGAAAATATTCATTATTACAAATGGGGAGATAAGGGATAGTTGTCACAGTTTTTAGTTTTTTCTCATTTTCTTATTTGTAATAATAGTTTCACAACTTTTGTTGTTGCGAAGATTAACCGTAGCTTTGTTCAAAATATGAATTTTTATAATACAAAATTGGGTCTCTTCTGTGACAACCTGCCCGTGCACGGATTGGGTGCCACGTTGTCGCAGACGATGGAGTTGGTTGTCACATAATCTAAAAGCTTTGATAATGGGAACTAATATATAATTTATATAGATATAAATTGAGTGTGAGCGATGTGACAACCAATCTTCAATGTTTGCAACATCCTGCCCCTCCATCGACACTTGGCACAACATATCGTCTTCGAAGTGACACGTATGTGTTTGCTCTTACATATCTGAGAGCTTGCCAAGTCTCATTTGACATGACAAATCTTCAAACACAAATAAATACTACTCTCTGCTATGTCGTGACGCCAATGCGTTCATATTCAATCATAACATTAAAAATACAAATGGGGGGTCCATGTCTACTAAACCAACACTGCACTGACATTTCCGCATGTTCTCGCCCTCTAGAGAAAACACTAGAGACATTGTGACAACCAACTCATGTGACAACCAAGCCCGGTCTTTTTGAATGTATAGCGCAGTGTCTTCCTCGGCCGACGAGAGACCGCCAAGAAGAATAACAGAACACACTAATTGGTCGACATGGTTTTATTTTTTTCGCGATCGAGCTTGCCTTAACATCGATGCATGACTGCTTTCAACGTATAACAAAACCACTGATCTCTATATTATGATCTTTGGAATTTGTGACATGCGCACGCATGCACACACACATACACACACACGCACACGCAACGCACACGCGCACACGCACACGCGCACGCACACGCGCACACGCACACGCACACGCACACGCACACGCACACGCACACACACACGCACACGCACACATACACACACACACACATATATACACACATACACACCTTGTAACAAACATACACAACGTATAACAAAACAACTGATCTCTATATTATGATCTTTGGAATTCGTGACATGCGCACGCATGCACACACACACACACACACACACACACACGCATACGCACACGCACACAGACACACACACACACATACACACCGTATGTAGAGTAATAGAGAGGGGTGTGACATAGGTCTCAACCTCCCACCTCGAACCTGTTTTTTTGTCAACCTCCCACCATTTCTGACAGCCCAGCTCCCATCAGTTTCTCCATTCACAAATATCTAAGACCAACCTTCCATCTTATAATTCCGGCGGCACTGCTAAGTGACTTGTCTAACTCGTCATGGCACAGAAATAACACAAAATGTGTCCACCTCGGACGGATGTTTTCCCATCTATTAACACTTTATTATACCTGTCACCAATCCCCCATGCAAGATAACAAACGACGAATTAAATTCCTCATTTTGTTTGTCTGCCGAAGCAAGAAAAGGAATGTCCAGTAATGAGATACTAAAGCACATGGGTGGAACGCAGCCTTGTGAATGTCAACGAGCGAGCAGGATGCTAGCACGTCGCCTTGAAAGAAACCACTGATTTACAAATGGGAGCGGTAATTATTAATGCGCCTTGTGACGCAGACGACACTTGTAGTTGGAATCAGATGTGCGTTTAGGGTCAGCGACTTTGGCATTTCTTTGTGTTTGTTAAGTGTGTGCATTGTCGTTGTGTTTCCACTTGCCAAACCCCGCCCCGGTCAGCTTGTTTGTAGCGATGTCCAACATGGGCGAGGCGGTGGTCGCAAGTGTGTGTGGCATTGCACAGTGTGGTTCTCTGGGAAATAAAACAAACTGCGTTGTCTGGAAAATTAACAGCATACCTGCAGCCGTAATTGAATAACAGTATATGTTGTTGTTCTCCTCTTGTTTCCCTGTCTGTGGAGGATGCGGCTGGCCTCGATTCCGATCCTCGGTTTATGTTATCTTTTTTTTCTCTTACTGATCTTGCACTGCCTCTCTCCACCAACCGTCTCCATTCCCCTATATCATCTACTCTCGTTCTCCACGCCTCTCTCAATCATTCAAAATCTCTCTTTACACAGTCCTCCCACCACCGCCTAGGTCTCCATCAATTCCAATATGCGTCCTATGTTTAAGATGTATTTGTAGTTTGGTGTTATCCTCTCTGTTCCTGAAATCAGACGTAAGGTTGGGATCGATACTAGGCCTTGTTTTGTTTCAGATATATTCAGACGAGGGGCTTGATATTCAGACGAGTTCAGGGAGGGGCTTGTTTCGATACTGGTCTTCGTTTTCATGTTTTCCTTCTTCCGTTGTTGACCTCGCATCTCCATTTCCCATGTAAACCTCAATCTCCAAACTCCTCCACAATGCCACCAAATCTCTTCACGCAGTCATGTCATCTCAGTCGTGATCTTTCTCTTCCTCTAAACGCTTCCCAGAAGGCACAGCCACAGTGTATGTTCTTGTATATTGCGGTATCCGATCGTTAGATCCACTCAAAAATGCCTTCACTTGATCCCATAGAAGAGAATAGAAGAGAGTAGTGACCAACTCTACTTCTCCGGGAAGCATTCAGCCATGCTGCGGTTACTATTACACCAATAATTGTACAACTAGTTATAACCAGATACTCGTTTAAACATTTGAGTCAACGGTGCAAAGTGGAGGCAAAGAAATTGTCCAGCGTTTGGACGTCCGTGAGGGATGCGAAATCCGTTCGTTTGGATTATAAGTTCTACATTCTAGGTACTTTTATACACGCGTGTGTTTAAATAGATATCTTAGCTAAACAGTGTCGGTTGATTTACGGTTTTTCACCCTATGCTTCAAATGACATTGAATCGTGTTTGCAATGTTTAATGTTTTGATGTATGCCTCTACTTATGGCAATGTGATGTGATGACGAAAACAACATGTCTAAAATTCAAACAAGTAAAAATGTAAAGGCATTTCCATTATAAATGATGTGAATAATCTATGTCAATATTCTTTCTATTTTTTATTTAAAGTTCTTTTTTCGCAAGACATCGTGACATTTACCCTACATAGTTTCTATGTTGGTCACTCAATTTCTAAAGTGGCTTCTTAAATGTCACTTAAATCAAAACTGTATTCTCTGCACGATGTATGTCGTGAGTTATTGAAACGTTTAACAAACTGCTCGTTGTAGATTCCTTCGTGGACTGTCGCTGTGCATGTCACGCAAATGATATATTACTGCATTTCTGTGAGCATGCAAACAATGCTGTTTCTATAGTCTCGGAAAATTCAAATAGTGTTTTCCTGCGGAGTTTTCGAGTCATATATTACGTATGCAAATAAAAAACGGTATTCACGACCCTCAAAATGAATAGTTATATTGTCAATTAATGGCACGGGCGTGGGGGTATTTTCAACATTTCATTTCGAATTGAAACAGATGACAGAAGTGGCGAATTTTTGGCAGAAACCTTTAGGCCTATATATTGGGGCGTTAAGCGGTGATGTGAGTTCTGACGCCGTGGAAGGAAGCGGTCATTGTAACACAAACAATTCGTTGGTTGGAGACATACGACCGCCATGTCCGGGAGACGCAATTTGGTTTTCGCTGAAGTGGTCTGCTTCGTGGTCTTGGGCTTGTTATGCAGCACGACGACCGGTTTGAAAGGTGGGCATTATAAAATTGCCTAAGGTTAAGTACTGCGTGTTTTGTTAGTGTTATTAGTTTTGGTTAACTAGTTAATTATTATTAATTGACGTGAATAAGTGTTAAATTTGTGGTTAGATAGATATTTTTTATAGTAGTGAGATAGTTTGTAAGTGTTAAGAATTATAATTTATAATTTATTATATTCACAAATTGTTAGTGTAATCTACGTATGGTCTATTATTATTTAATGGATATTTTTGCTGTTAGTGATATATCTCTGTGGTTGGTTAGTCCAGTTTGTCGTGCTGTTATCGGGAGGCTGTTGTTGCCATTGCTGGTGCTGGTTTAGAAGTCAGCACACAGCGTGAGATGTTTGACAATGATATTTGAATGTGTCGTTGGGCCTTTTCCTTTCACGATAGTTTACTTAAGTTGGTTTAACATAAACTAAATAATAGTAATAACATGTTAATGAAATATGCACAATACGTTGGCTTTGCTGTATATTTTTATTGTTATTATTACTAGTAATTTTATTGTGTGGGGGTACGTGCGTGCGTGCGCGTGCCTATGTGTCTGTAGTTGTACTTTTTCTCGTGGCTTCCTATATAAAGACGTGAGGCTGGTTATAAAAGATCTCCAATGACCATAACTAACGTTAAGGATATAATACTGGAACAAATTGGTAAATAATGCTTACATCGATCGCCGCGTTGGGTGTCCGAAGGTTTCACACGTCCCCTAAACTTTGGGACACCTCTGGTGTCGACATGTTAACAAGAATGCATTGTAGGAGATATAATGGTCTGGTTTGTGTAAAAACTGTAATGAATGTGCAACAGGCGACTCTCACAATCGACGCTCGTGAAGCGACGGAAGATATACGAGGTTTATAAGTGACGCAATTCAGAACTAACCATAGTGGGTATTCTTATGTTTTTTCTTCACAAAACAGTAAGTTATTTTATTCCATTTTTCATCAAGCTAATGCCGCGTATGGTTTTTGTGCAAAACGAACGACGTGTCTTACGATGGTTACTTATTCGAGACTTAAGGGTTTGGTAGTAAATCAATCATTTGATTATTTCCGAACAACGATGTTTACACAACGCATGGTGCAGCGGACAGCCAGCGTTGATGGTATTTCCGGAAACAGCGAGACAGTTCCCTTCATACCCACAGCCGCTACAGTCTGTTGACGGAGTCATGGCATTTCTAGTCATCGTCATTTCCCGGGCAATTAGTAGGGTTAGTCTATTGACTGACATTGTCAATCCACGCGCGCCGTCTTAGCCTAACTGTGTTATTCACCTTGACTTTGCAGTCAGTTGGTGTGGCGTCGATGTTTCCCGCGTGCTAATTGGACAGTTTTAGTCGTTTCAGATTTGCTTTTAATATTTTGTTCTCAGACATTCGTTTTTCTGTCAAACCCGCTGTTTCGTATCCCACGACGCCACACTCAAAGACGACCATTTTCTTTTTAACAGCCCAAACTGTTAAAGCCGTATAGCGCCAAGCTAAGATCCCGACTAACCAGACAATTAATTTGTCAGAGTAAAGTCGTACTTCATTTATTAGATTACAGTCGTACTTCATTTGCCAGAGTCGTGGTTTAAAGGACAGCGTTATTGAATGAAGAGCGTATATGAGATATCAAAGTATTCATCCTAACAGAGATTATAAATGAATGGCACATATATCCAAGAAAGCCCGGTTTCACATACAAAATGGTAAGTTGGACTCTTGACACGCAGAAGACTTAATTGTTCAGTTGCTACCTGTTGTTTTGTTCTGGTTTGCAATCTTGTCAACCTTGATGAAAACAAGGTATGTATAACTCCCGGGAACCAAATGTCAGTTTCGAAGGCGCTTTCGAGAAATTCACGGTATCTTCATTAGCGTCAGGATGAGCGGCTCTCTGTTGTCACGTGACGATGTTCGTGGTTGTCACGTGACCGCGGCTTTAAGAAGATCGCGTGAATGTTGAATCCTCGCCCCGTGACGATATATGACAGCTCATTTTGACGCAGAAAAAAGGCCGTGAAGGTATCAAAAGCTCCGTCGATCCTAACATTTGGAACCCTCGAACTATGGATCTACCAAATTGTCATAATTAATCATAATTATACTGGAGCCCGGTAGCAATCTGATTAATTGTGGTTACTTTAAAAAAAAAACTATTGTTAAGCTATATTAAATCTTGTTAATTAAATATTGTTAAGATTGTAAAATTGGGTTTAATCTGGTTACATCTGGCTAAATCTGGTTAAATATGGTTAAATCGGATTATTTCCGTTCATTCCTGGTAAAGTAATGTTAATTTTTGTACAATATTGTGTTAATATATGGTTAAACCCGGATAGGTCTGGCTAAATCTGGTTAATTTGTGTTACATCTGGTTAATTCTTGTTAAATCTGGTTCGAATTTGCAGTGGTATTCTGCGAGTGGCAACAAGTCACCCTCTACTGTGTTGCCGGTACGACACTGAGGATCAACGACGCGACGTATGGACGCGACAACCCTTACACCTGTTGCGTGTGGCCATACTCCACGGCCAAATGCTCCAAGTCCGTCACAACTATCCTGAAGCCGAAGGTTTGTGATGCGCATTTCGATTGGATATGACACTGTAACTGAAATTTTTATTGGTTGCTGATCTGTTAAGGGGAAAGTAACCGTGAAACATAAAAGGTATGATGCATTCTGTCGTGTGTGTGTGCGTGCGTGCGTGCGTGCGTGCGTGCGTGCGTGTATGCATGTGAGCGTGCGGGCAAGCGTGCGTGTTTGTATTAATGTGTACATGTGTGTGTGTGAGTGCGTGCGTTTGTATGTCCGTGTCACTAGGCTATGTGTATGCGTGCGTATATGCGTATGTGCGAGCGTGCATGTGTGTGTGCGCATATCGTCACAAGATCTTTGATAAACTAACTGTACAGACGATTGTTCTGCTATAAAAATAAGGTGTTTATTTTGATCAGTGTTGGCGTCATTCCATTTCAGTGCGACGGAAAGGGTGTGTGCAAGTTTCAGGTCTCCAATTCCGTGCTTGGTTCTGACCCTTGCGCCAACGTCTACAAATACGTCACTGTCGACTATCAGTGCATCGCTGGCATCGCTGGCATCGTCACCACACAAATTCCGCCAAGTAAGTCAGCCATCTTGGATTAACGTATTTTTCTATTCTTCTTAGAAATCATCTCAGAACGTCTACGTCCGATATCAAACGAAATCACTTTCATCTGACTTCAACTCCTCACATTCCCCTTCAGACGAAAATGTGTACACATTTATATGATGCTATCAATATATTAACAATATCGATATCCGACGCCAGACGAAAGTGGCTCTGAACCCCTCTCCCTCAATCGAAAGTAATTTTGTCTGATATCGGACATCGATGTTCTGCGATGATTCTTTACTGTTTTCCAAAGATGTCATTGAAATTGTCTTGTTTCCCTGTATATATGGGGTGAGGCTGGCCTCGATATTGGTCTTCAACTTCTGTTTTATTTTCTGTTTCGTCCCCCTCACTGTCCTCGCACTGCTGTCTCCACCAACCTTCTCCACACCACTCCTCTCCCAATCACTTCAAATCCTTCCATTGCAGTCTATGTCGTCGCCTCCTATTGTCTTCCACTCTCCGAGCATCTGTTTTCTTTGCCAACGGTTCTAGTCCCATTCGCTCCACATGTCCAGTCCCCTTTAGTCGACTCCTCACCAGTTTCTTCCTAAAGCTTTCATTTACACCAACCTCCTGTTATTAAATAAAATTACCTCAACACATTTCATTCACGCTAGACACGGGCGTGTGTATTGCAATAGTGATGATGGCAGATGCATCGCTTCCAAAGATCTTTACGGAGATCTGTATCCCAGGGGACGGCGGCAAGTAAAGGCCTATTCTGGACTTGCAGGCTCGAGAGCAGGTTGGGCAAATGTATAGTTTGCTATACATTTACCTCTGGCGGAACTCTTTTCCTTCAAGCCAACTATATTGCATTATAATAAAGTTAATTCCCATAGTTTAGAAGGTTTAGAAGTTTAGAAGGAAAGCAGTTCTGCTTGAAGGAATATAGTTCCGCTAGAGGTAACAAGGCGAATGCAGTGCAATGCGGTTTTGGGGAGCCTCAATGGTGGCACAGCTGAGGGTCTCAATGGTGGCACAGCTGAGGGTCTCAATGGTGGCACAGCTGAGGGTCTCAATGGTGGCACAGCTGAGGGTCTCAATAGTGGCACAGCTGAGGGTCTCAATGGTGGCACAGCTGAGGGTCTCAGAGGGGTGCAGTTGCAAGGTCTACCACCAGGGGGTGTAGTTGGAAGTCTCAAGGAAGATGTAGTTGGAGTTTTTTGGAAGCCTGCAATCGGAGGTCGAAAATCTCACCCGACCAACTACACTACGGGCCTACTGCAAATGTCATCTTACGAAAATAAAAATGTATTAATATGCAAACGTGTATGCCCTATATTTTGTATCTATTGTTTATTGTTTGTTTTTGGAAGTGGGGCTTTTCTGTTGCAGCACCAACTCTTTGGAATATGCTCCCTGTTAGTTTTATAACAGTTGAAACTATTACACAATTCCGCAGTCATTTAAAAACCTTAGCATTTATAACCTTGCTTATCCGTGACAGATCCCTATCGTATCCATCCATCTGTTGACAACTTGAATACCGCTAATCGATTTTGAGACTGACCAACCCTTTTGTCTTGCTGTGCCTCCGAGCGTGGTTTCCGAGGATTTAGGCGCAATATAACTTACCTTATCATTATTATGTTTTCAGTATCATTATTATTATATGTGGATTCACGTTGGTGTGCGTGCGTGCGTGCGTGCGTGCGTGCGTGCGTGCGTGCGTGCGTGCGTGTGTGTATACAAGTATGCGTATGAGTATGTCGCTAATAATTTTAATACCTTCAGTTCCAGGTTCAGCCGTTGTCAAGAAGGCCGTGGCATGCGAGCACATGCAGTTACAGATTACCTGTCCGACAGGTAAGCGAGTGGACATCATCAAGGCGGCGTACGGCCGCTCTGACAGCACTACGTGTCCGATCGGTTACTTATACTCGACCAACTGTGTCAAAGACGTTAAGGCGGTGGTCTCGGCCATAGGTCTTGGCCGACAGAGCTATACCGTGACAGCCAACAACGCTATCGCCAGCAACGCCGACCCGTGCCTCGGCACCTACAAGTACCTCTCCGTCGAATACCGCTGCCTCTAGGCAGCACGCATGTTCCGCTTCCGGTGAATGAAATACGAGAATCCCGATCACCAGTCAAAACATTATTAAAATGTAATAAACACATACACTAAATATGTATTTCATGTCAATAATGATTCATACATCAGTAAAGTTACTTGACAATAGCCATGCATCAATATCACATTGTGACGGCATTGTGATGAAACACGTAACATCACCTGACGTAATTCGCGCGTTCATTTCGATAACATCACCCCATATTAGACGATTCACTTACATACATTCCAACCTTCCCGGATTTTCCTGGAGTCTCCCGGATTTGTTGTGAATCTCCCGGACTTCCGAAAACCCCGCAAATGTCCAGGATGTTCACTTCAAACCTCCAACAGCACATCCCCTCCGTCTTCCGATGCCCAATCCAACAGGACTGAACTGTTGAGGCTCATGACAAATCTCGAATCTTCTGGATTTCTAAACTAAAAAATTGGCAGACATAAACTTACTCATAATAAATAATTTATGTGGGAATACATTTCATTTGCTTCTTCACGGCAACGACCGGACGCCATTTCACGGAATAGTCTATACACGTAACACGACTAGTGCTTTAAATCTTAAGTCAAGAATAGTTGTCGCCGAATGTTCAATTGCTGTGTAGGAAAACAGCCTTCGGCATTAACGCCCGTAACATAGTTAGTCCAGTGGATTGTTGGGCATTGCCTACGCTGCTCCATGTAACCGCCGTTCAATGTTTTGGCAGAGGAGGACATTATTTATTAGGTCTACGTGTTGTTCATGAACTTCGGTGTTACCATTCATGTTACGGTTGTTACACAAGGAACAATGCCATCATTTCCTCTGAAGACGTTTATGTATTTGATTGGTTAATACAAATGTTAACCATAAATATATATCTAAAAAACTGCGAATTAGTATATCTAGACATCAGAATATACGTGTGTACTTGCTGGCTGGAAGTATCTACATTCGTTACGATTAATTTGTTAGAGTTTTTCGATAGTCACGATTGCAGACAACACTGACGCTTTACTGGATGTGGGTATATCAGGAGTGTTTCCTTGTAATATATCAAGAATTGATAAGTAGAAATATTGTTGGTTTAGTAGTTGTGGTGCAATGCATGTGCTGCCAGTGAGATGTAGACGACTTTAATTAAATAAAACACACCTATCATCTGCTTGAGCTGCTCTGTTGTTGGAACTAGGATTGGCATCCTAAATGAACCAACACAATTATAATGAAATGTATAGCATTACATCGGTTATTGTTATATGAACGATTAAAAACCACACTGACATGCGCACACGCTGCACGCACACACACACGCGCATGCGCACAGGCACACGCGCACACGCACACACTCACCCCCCACACATACACAAACAAGCAAACACGCACATCCGCACGCACACACGCGCACAAGTACACACTCAGGTTGCCTTGACCTTGACCGCCGCATTTCTTCTCTTCATATCTTCCTTGTGGCTGTCTTGGTTGACTCGATTGTGATATCGGAATCGGAAGACGCAAAAATACACATTAATCGTCTCATAAAATTTACATTTTCATGTCCCCAAAGAAATTCCTGGGGACAGCTGTCCCCGTGCCCCCCCTCCCCCGTTCCCGCTTCTATAGCTAAAGGTGTCTATTGTAAATAAATCGTTACATGATGCTTACCCAAAGACTGTCCACCTCTATACAACGATTCGTCACGCGTGGCCACATATACCACCCCAAGCGTGACGTACTTTATGGATGATCCCTTAGTTGTCATCTCATTTACCTTCGATAGAATATTAATCAAATCATATATTGTTGTTCTCGAGAAAATATGTTACTATACAGTCAACCAGCCTCTAGAGATTTAAGCTTCTGATCAGCATCAGTATTGCAGTCCTAAAATATGTCTATTTCCCTTGTCATAACTATTATTTTCTGGGAGCAATAACCAGTTCACGTGCGTGCGTGCATGTGTGTGAGAGTGTGTGTGCGTGTGCGCGCGCGTGTGTGTTTGCGTGTGTGAGTGTACGTGAAAACGTGTGTGAGTGTGCTTGCGTACGTGGATGCGTGCGTGCGTATGTGCGTATGTGCGTGTGTGCGTGCGTGTGTGCGTGTATGCGCTATTCAATATATCCAACAACCAACTGATTTCGAATTATAAACGAATACTCTCTCAGTCATGCATATAGTTGTGCATTAGAATGGGCGTTTTGGGGCAGACAGATCTCCAAGTTCCCTACTGCTGTCATGATTTATTTGCGTTCATTCAAGTTGCGACATTATCTATGTGTCGAAATGCACATTTGTTCTTGACATAAACAAGACGTGTCCACTGTCGTCGATTGTGTTTTGAGAACATAGTTCGCACCCCGTGACTTCAACAAGTAAATGCCGCGTTTGTTTCGCATTACGAATGCAAGACACGCCGAGAGCTTTATTCAGCCACTTGTAACTTACGACCGGCGATTTGACGTCACTGATGTTTTGAACAAGCGTTATTCGTCGTCACGCGCGGATGCACAGGGCAGGACTTGTGTTATTATTTATTATCATTAAACGTTTGTAGTGCGTCATGTCTCTCCTGGTGAAACACCAGCTCAAACACGCTATCAATGATACATTTATAAGTAAATACATTAGTGCGCCACTCAGCTCGGATTGTCTGAGGAGATTGGCGCGTAAGAAGTTATGTATTATTATTAATATTAACTCAATCATATTAAAATGACAAATTATATAATTTAAGTATAGCATAAATACGTTTAATAAGATTCGAGTTAAGTAAACCCGAGCATATAAAATATAAGTTAGTTATATTAAACTACAAGAATACAGTAAATGAAAAAAATTGTTAAATAACTAAAATAAACAAGATGCTTAAATAAATTATTAAATAGGTAGAATAAGTTAGTTTAAAATTAATCGTAAATGCATAAATCAAATGTCATTTTCACTAAAGTGGTATTGGAATGTCACTGCAACAAACTTCAAAGTCACACGAAAGCCTGCTGGAACATAGGTATATATGGCTGTAAGAATGTCTTAAACGATGCAACGTAGCTAGCATTTAGGACTGCGAGAGGCAGAACATTCAATGGAATGGGTCCTGCCACACAGAAATGACGACATATGTTATCTACCAGGACAGCCAGTGAATGCACACAATGACTATTATTATGTTGAAGTAACCGTGGCTAGACACGCGCTCTATTTAGCCACTTTTATGATGTTTACCTTCTGAGAAACATATATTTTTATAAGTATTTTACCCAGCAAGCGCCAAAGCAGTCGTGAATGTTTAATGGAAGTTAATCGAGTGAGGCGACGGGGGTAAATGAAACGGTCTGGCATATTGGATACAACTCACATATAAATCGGTTTAATGAAAAACTACGTACATGTTCGAAACAGTTGAATCAAAATATACCTCAAACAGACATGTGCGGCTCAGAAAGATGACAGACCGGACAAGATAGCGAGAACTGTTGTGTGTGTGTGTGTGTTTGTGTGTGTGTGTGTGTGTGTGTGTGTGTGTGTGTGTGTGTGTGTGTGTGTGTGTGTGTGTGTGTGTGTGTGTGTGTGTGTGTGTGTGTGTGTGTGTGTGTGTGTGTGTGTGTGTGTGTGTGTGTGTGTGTGTGTGTGTGTGTGTGTGTGTGTGTGTGTGTATTCGTGTTTGTGTGATTTGTATAAAACGCCAACATGTTTCCTTACAAAGCACATTTGTTATAAGCAAGCAGTTTTATTTATAAGACAAAAACCTTACTGTGAGTGCGTCTCCTGGTTGTTATTCCAGATCAAGAGTAAACGGTCTTACTACAGCATATGGCGGCTCGTCAACAACGATGGAATGAATGAAGATATCCCCCCTCAATAGTGTTTCCTTCACGCCTTTACTGTCAGCAATCCGGTGAACGAAGGGGACGGTATTCCGTAGATTCACACACGGTATCTTAATAGTAATATCATTTTTAATTATCTCTTGTTTATGGTCGTAATAATGTGTCACACACTCGTTCAAATTATTGTACGTTAGCTTTAACGTAGCGTATGCATCGAAGGGAGAATTCATGTATACATGTCCCAGCGGTCTAGAGTGCAAGGGAAATGTAACTGACTTTGGATATACATAGGCATGGAATTTTTCGGAAGCATCAGTAATATGGGTAGCATTCTCGTCGAAAAAGTGGATATCTATGTACGGCCATTTCCATGGATAATTTGACTTTTTAACGGACTGCGACGAGTAGAATTTGATACGAGGTCCAAACTTCGTGACACTGTAGCGAGGAGACAGTGTCGCAAGTGCTTCTTCGAGGATTCCTCGCTGTGACACGTTCACAAAGACGTCTATGTCGTCATCCCACGGAATCATGTCGTGGTGTCTGTACGAACCCAGCAGCGTTCCGCCGTACATAAAATATGTTACGTTTTGCAACTTACACACAAAAGCTAATTTAGCAGCCAAGTCAAATAAGATGTGTTTCTCTTCAATCGTAACAGACCTAGCATAATTCTTCTGCTGGGAGCATCGTTGTCGCGTTGTCATGACGACCGTCGACGATGCCTCGTTTTCACTGGACAACGTTAGAGATCTGACAGAAGCGAGGCTCGATGATGTCATGTTGACATTTCGGCCATTATCGATTGCTATCGGCTGCAGGAAGGGAGGCGATACAAGCGGATGACTCCCACATTGAGGAAGTAGTATTTTGTAGATGGACAGGGTCATCGTCAGTAGACACGCCACCAAATATAACGTTTGGTGTCTCATCGTAAATAGTGCCATGTTGACAGGGGTACACCCGACAGGAACCTATTAACACAAAACAACATGGTTCATGTCAATGTAGGTTTTAAGTTGTAACATTGGTCACTCAAGGAATTGTGTCAATGAGAAAAACGGCTGGCTTTGAAAAGTTACACCATGTGGCAAATACGTCTACTCTGCATTTTCGAATATTACAGTAACATAAGTAGTATTGATTATATTTCATCGGCACTTGTTCTTCTTCTTCTGGTTCTACGTCAACATCCTCACGTTGAGGGTAGAGTAGGGGGACTAGCCTACCTTAAGCGCAAAATGACATAATTCGTAAAATAAACAATTATTCACAAACACATGTTATTCGACAGAAACCTGTATATGTGTATGTGTTCCCCATTGCATAAGTGTCACGGAGCATTCCAGTAAAAGTTGGGACATATGAAACATCTCTCCCCCGGCGTGCATACTTCGTGCGCCCACTTCTTGCACTGTTGGCATTGCACACACTCTCGCCACACACCAAACAAGGCCATTCTTCGTCATCATTGCTGTCTGATTCTCGTTGCTTGTTCAGCTTCGATTGTCGCTTCCCCTTAGACTTACAATACTTAGCCATCGTCGTTCTCTGCTTGTCCAACTGTGTTTGGAGATTTTGTTTGAATGGCGACGATGTGATACACTCAGCTGACTCAGCCTTCCTGGTCCTTGATCTGGGTCTTGCGATCTTCGGAAGTGGGCAGCATTTTGTGATGACTTGTCCCACCGTCGTGCGGTTGCAGCTTTGTAAACCAGAAGGTCCCTCAACAGCACTCGGTACCGGGGAAGCAGTGGGAACTCGGCCAACGTTCGGCACCATGACTGCAGCTGGCTCCTGGTCAGGAGACAGCCCCGTGACGCCATTAGGCGCTCGAACTGCAATTGGCAACGGGGCGACAGTCGATATCTGGTCAGCAGACGACAACGTGGCAGCAGTCGGTGCGTCATCAGTCGGCAGCATGTTGGCCTGATCCACTCCAGTGGGGAGGGCATCATCGGTGACTTCTGCGGCCGCGAATTCCTCAACTTCAAAGATGCTGTCATCAAAAGGCCATATCCCACGTGATTGAAATCCGTTGATGGCCTTGCTTGGGGAAGATGTGCGTACGTAGGCAGTGCCGAAGATCCCTGCCATATCATAACAACCTTCTTACCCGTTTCGAAACCATCCACGCGTCTGATGCCGCAGCGAACGCACTTTTCAATAACTTGAAAAATTTCCTGTTTAGAGGCTGCATTTTGTGCGTGCCGTGAGGTGGCAACGTCACCATGTCGATTCCACTGAACCTAGCGTATTCAGCAGCTGCTAAGGTCTTGTGACTGTGGTGACCGTCCATCACGATTATGTGACGGTTTGTCGGTTACGAATTCGTGAACTTCTCGAAGTGGTTGAGCCACGTCAGAAACATCTCCAAATCCATCGAACCGCTGGGATTTGTTTACCCTAGAGATTGTGATGGCGCCCCATTCATCAACACTTCCACCATGCGCTTGCGTGGAAAAAGAAACATGGGGGGAAGGTATGCTCCCGCAGTGCTCGTGGCACTGACGACAGTCACGGTCTTGCCGCGTTCGGCGCTTGTTATCTTCGCCACTTGTCTAACCCCCTTCGACGCCACGATATTGCCTGTCTCATTCTTGTCTCATCAACGTTCCATACCTTGGATGGCTCGTATTTGTTCTGCTGGGGCAATTCTTTATAAATTGCTAAGACCCTCGCCACGTTCGGCTTATTGAAACCCACGGCCCTGGCGGCGCGTGTGCCTTGAGGCCGTCGTTTGCTCAGTTCGGGATGCTTGCCAATTTTGCGTCTGGTTAAACGGGTTGATGATTCCCAAAGCCTCAATCACGTCGTATGCCAGGCGGAGGACATCCAACGGGGTAAGGCCGTACATCGACTTGTCCATT
This sequence comes from Escarpia spicata, assembly GCA_963995525.1. Lineage (NCBI taxonomy): Eukaryota > Metazoa > Annelida > Polychaeta > Sabellida > Siboglinidae > Escarpia > Escarpia spicata. The sequence goes on from OZ023215.1 coordinate 18,392,227, forward strand.
GATTGCACGTGCTAGCATACTTGTTGTTCAACTGCACTAGACAGCAATGACGTGCAACCCGACTGCACGGTTCCGGGATTCTTCACTTTTTTGTCTCTGTGCCGGCGAATCGTGCACGCTGGAATTCCCAGATCCTTGCTTACACGGATAAGCGGCACCCCCTGGCTTACTCGCGGCAAGGCCTCACGCAGCGCCTCGTCACCATATACCGCTCGGATCTCTACTTTTCTTTTGTTTCTTCTAAAAATGAATACAAAAACTATTGGGTATGTGTGTCATGTACGGTTGATTTGCTCAATTTCGTGCGCCTTGTAATTGTTGACGATGTAGTAGTAACCTATATACCAACACATATGAAACTAAAACATTACACTGAATGACGTTATGTCAACCAGGTTTATTAACTATGGCAGCCTGTTCCATATAAACTTTCATCGAAGGAAGAATACAGACACAATACTAAGATGTCACGATATTTACACACATATGTAGACTACTAAAGTCAATGGTAGTAAATGTTATTTCATAGTCCAATGATAGGTGATTCATACATTAAAAAATCAGTTACGACAACATCGGGCAACTCATCCAAACGTATGGGGTACTACGCCTACCTAGGCCTATTACCCTATGTTAGAGTAGGCTTATTACCCCTTCAGCACATTTTTTGTTGCAGCGGGGCGCCACAGAAGCACCAACGTGGTAACCCGTATACTGGACCACTCGGTTTCTGCCTTACGCAAGCATAATATGCAGTTTTCACACACACAAATTGAAATCGTTCAGCATTGTATCAATATTATTAATCAGAACCACTTATTTCATCAATGGCATGCAAACGAAGCGTCAAATAAGTTGTTTTTAGTGAAATACTTACAATATTCGTAAGACGACAATCACATCACGCGCCAAGCGGAAGCACTCGGTTTCTGCCTCATCGTGTTCAAAATCATCACTGTGCGACAAATCGCAACGCATTCACCGTATAAACTCCACGGGCTGTTCGTTAACTTTCGTATGGTGATTAGGGTGAATAGTTGCTTATAATTTCGTTCGATAAATTTTAATATTACGGTTGTTTACATCACCGTCACCGATGTGGACGGGTGCATTGTACTGTAGTCAAGTGATGTGGTCTGCGTTCGCTATCAAAATATATGTCAACAATCTGTTTGTCACGTTTTAATGTGAGACTAATAACTTTGTTGCAAGTTTGTAGACGTCCTTCGCTCATTGTGTCATATATTTCTGACTAAAGATGCATTTAATATGAGATCCAGCTATATAATCGTAATGAGGCAGAAACTCAGATAGGATAGGGCAGAAACCGAGTAGGTGACTATAATACTTCTCTTTAAGTTTAATAACGTGTTTACTAGGTATATTAGGTGACATGTGTCTATTTCACAATCGCAGGTTTATATAACAATTTTATCGTCACAAACGTTGTATTCATATTTTACAACAAAAAACAGAAAAACGTCATTTGTTTACTTACCGTGTAAGTAGCGTTCCGCCGTTTTCGCTGTAGAGGTAGTCGCATGCATGTGTCAGACGGGACAAAAATGGGATAGGCCCATCGCCTCACGTGGGCTAATCCCCCTACACTACCCTACGTAGGCGCAGCGCAAATAAATAATACTCATTATAATAACTAAACAGTAGTATAGATATTAATACCGAATAAATAAAAATGTAAATGGATATTTGTTCAACTGTCCCTCTGCCCATAAACTCCAGTGTCCAGTACGATCTGCAAGCGGCGCATGAACTGGCTGGGTCATGTTTCCGGCTTCCCCCCAGAAGATTCGCCAACCAGGTGTTATGGTGGACCCCAGAAGGAGATGTTACCGTGTCCTACTCTGTTCAGTGACACAGAACAGAGTTTAATTCACGCAAAGATACAGAGTTTAATTCACACAAAGATACAGAGTTTAATTCACGCAAAGATACCGACTGCTTCGACGGGAGCTCACAACAGCAAAAAGACCACACTGCAATAATGTCCCACGTAAAGTCAGTTACGTTACATCCCTTTTCTTTTACAGAAAAGTCAATTGTGTAAGAAAACAATTAACACACACTAATATAAACACGACAAGTGTCTATCAATGTTGATAGTCTGCCAAGTACGACGGTGGCTTTCTGGCCCGTGTGCCTCTGCGCACAGGTGATGTTTCGGCACGAGCCGGTGACGGGACGACACGAGAAGGTGACACATCATCGGACGGTGTGCCATGTATCAGCACAGGATCCTCACGCGGCGGTGAGTCCGCATCCATCGGGACGTTGTCGTCGACACGAGGCAGAGTCGCACGAGCTTTTCGTGAGAGTAGAGGCATCGGAGTATCGCACACAGGTCGCGGAAGACACTCGTTGACGACACGTAACGCACGTCGGCTGCATCTGTACGTATGCCCATTGACAAGCACAAGGTACGAACGGTTCGATAGCTTCTTTGAACACTCTCCAAGCGTCCAAGTGTCTTGATTCGGTAGCTTCATGCGAATAGCACTACCTGGTGCTATCGGCTCCAACTGATGCAAAGACTTGTTGTACTGCAGACGTTGCGCATCCGTCATAGCCTTCCTGTCACAAGGCACGTCAACCGCAAGTTGTGGTTTCAACATTGCGCGTTGCATCGGAAGTGACGTTCTGCATCTACGACTGAACAGTAGCTGTGCTGGTGACGCGCTGTATCCCTCACGTACTGTATTTCTGAAGCTCTGCAACGCCAACTGGACGTCGCTGACGTCTTCCAATGCCTTCTTCATCAGGTTCTTCACGGTCCCAATGGCTCGTTCAGCTTGCCCATTGCTCTGTGGATAGCGTGGGCTGCTCGTAACATGCTCGATATCCCATGACTGCGTGAACGCTCTGAACTCCCCGCAAGAGAACTGGGGCCCGTTGTCTGAGACCAGCAATTCGGGTGCAAATTGTGAGCGCATTGCGTCGATGACACACGTTGCACGCGTACTCGAACCAAGTCGTGCCAGCTCGAAGAAGTTAGAGTAGTAGTCGACAAGTAGAAGGTAGTGCTGACCTTGTAGCTCAAACAAGTCGGCACCAACCTTCGCCCAAGGTCGATCTGGAACCGCGTGTGGCATCAGCGGCTCCTTGCACTGCTCAGGACGATACGTGTTGCACACACTACACTGACTGACGTAGTCGGTGATTTGTTGGTTCATCAGTGGCCAATACACAGCATCCTTTGCGAGACGAATGCAACCCTGTATGCCCTGATGAGATCGGTGAACCATGGCGATTGTGTCTTTTCGTACGCTGGTCGGCACTACGATCCTATTGTCTTTGAAGACCAGACCATTCTGCACGGTCAACTCGTGGCGCACGTTGTAGTATGCGCGCACGTCAAGATCAGTGTCCGACTTTTGCGAAGGCCATCCTCTCAGGGTGGTCTGTATGAGTTTCTGTAGAACACAGTCACTCGCGGTGGCAGCTCGTAGCTCCTGTAGTCGTCTGGGAGTCACTGACAGTCCTTCCGTCAGGTCGATCTCTGCGAACGTGACTGCATGCACACTCGGGTCGCCTGGAATGTACGCCCGACTTAGCGTATCCGCGATGTACATCTCTGCTCCGCGCATATATGTGACATCTAGACTGTACCGCTGGAGTCGCAGCAGCATTCGCTGTAAGCGCTTAGGAGCAGTCCCTAAGGGCCTCTTAAAAATCACTTCCAGTGGCTTGTGGTCGCTCTGTACGTGCACCGTATCTCTGCCGTAGACGTACTGATCGAACTTCTCGCAGGCGAAAACTATAGCTAACAACTCTTTCTCGATCTGCGCATAGTTTTTCTCAGCGCATGTGATGCATAGGCGACCGGAAGCCCGTTCTGAAGCAACCCAGCGCCAAGCCCGCTGTCAGATGCGTCGCACTGTATGACTACTGGCTTCATCACATCGTAGTACTCTAGAGTTGGAGTCATCGTTAGAGCTTTCTTCATTTGATCGAGTGCCTGCTGATGAGTATGCAACCAACACCACTTAGTGTCCTTGTCCAAGAGTCGTCTGAGGGGCTGCATGATGTTCGACAGATGCGGCACGAACTTCGCCAAATAGTTCACTGACCCTAATAGCCGTTGCACACCTTTTGCATCCTCTGGCGCAGGCATTTTCTCGATTGCTTCAACCTTTTTTGGGTCAACGCGGAGTCCTTCTCGTGTGAGTAGATGTCCGATGTACGGAACTTGCGTCATCTTCAACTTCAACTTATCCGCGTTTAGACGAAGATTACGCTCACGAGCACATTCCAAGAACGCACGTAGGTTCTTGTCGTGGTCAGCCTCTGCTTCGTCGTCTGTGTCGCCGCAACCTACGATCAGAAAGTCATCGTGTATGACCTCTGTACCCTTTAGTCCCTCCACCAGTTGATTCATAGTGCGTTGCCACACTTCTGGCGCCGAGTTTATGCCGAACGGCATCCTCAGCCAACGGTATCGACCGAAGGGGGTGTTGAAGCACGTTAGCATGCTAGATCGGTCATCCAATTATATTGGCCAGAAACCGTTCTTGGCATCCAACACAGTGAACAGTCTGGCTTTCTTCAAACGAGTGCTGACTTCTTTGATGGTCGGCATGGGGTAGTACTCGCGCCTGATCGCTACATTTAGATCTTTCGGATCCAGGCATTGCCGGATCTGACCATTTGGCTTCTGTACCACCACCATGCTGGACACTCAATCAGTTGCGTCCGTTACAGGCGTGATGACTCCTTCGTGAACAAGCTGTTCTAGTTTCTCATGAACTTTGTCGCGCATCGGCTCCGGGACGCGCCTGGGTGCATGCACAACTGGTCTGACGGAGTCGTCTATCTCGATGGAGTAGCTGTTCTTGAGCCTGCCCAGGCCCTGGAACACGTCCGCATACTCAGCTTTCAGGTTCATCTCCGTTAGTTTGCTCGACTCGTTGACACTGCATACGTAGTCCAGCGGGTCGCAGTCCTTGATTTTCAGCACGCCCATGCCCTCAGAGGCGTCTAGGCTAAGTATCGGTGTATACTTGCCCTGAAGAACATTGAACACGAGTCGGTGTCTGACGCCTTTCCTGACGACAGAAAGCTTACACTGCCCCAATGCCTTCTCGCGCGTGCCTACGTACGTGACGATAGTCGTTTTGACTTGTCTCAGTTTGGCCAGCGATGCATCTCCAGTCACTCGTACATACTCATCACGTGGTAGCACACAATAATCCGCTCCACTATCGATTTGGAATCTGATTGGCACGCCACTGTCGCCCAGATTTAGCGTAATCATGGCGCGGCGCATGTTGCCTACACTGTTCACTGTAGTGAGTGTACCAACATTGAACTCGTTGTCCCTCACTGAACTTTGCACTTGCTTCACGTTCTTCTGTTTGCATCTGCTTTGGAAGTGGTTTAATTTTCCGCATTTACGGCACTCCTTCCCAAATGCAGGGCAGCTCATCGGCGCATGCTCGAAGGAACAATTCTTGCATTTGCTGTACGATGGCTTCTTCAGTGTGTCGCGTGACTGACGACCTTGCTGATCCTGCTGACCTCGGTGATCCTGATGACCTGGATGACCTCGCTGATGAACCGCACTGACAGTTTGCTCGCCCGACATCACATGCATTTGCTCTGCTGCAGCCTCAGCCGCTTGAACCATCTCATAGGCTCAGTCGAGTGTGAGGTTCTTTTCTCGCAGCAATCACTCACGCACCTTGGCATCGCGCAGACCGTGTACAAAACGATCGCGCAGAATCTGGCTCGTCGTAACTGTCCCAAAATCACAGCTGTCGGCTGCGACACGCAATTCTGTTAAATAGCAAGACCCAGATTCACCAGCCTCCTGGTGGCGGCAATGGAACTTATAACGCTCACAGACTGTGTTTTGTCTAGGATTACAGTGTTCCTCAAATTTGTTGAGCACGTCTTGTATTCTATCCTCACTTTCACCATCCCCGTATTAAAAAGTGTCAAACACCTTAACTGCATCTTCTCCTATGACGGATAGCAGTGTGCACACCCTTTTCTTGTCGCCTGCGTCATCTATCCCAGTTGCTATTTCAAACCGAGTCCATGTTTTCCTCCAGGATTTCCACAGGCTAGACGCAGATTTATCATTTATGTTGAGGGGCTTCGGTGCTGGAATATTAACTGTTGCCATGTCTTAAACTCGCGACTTTACGGTAATGTAAAATGTCAAAGCCAGCAACGGAATGTGGTTTCAAATTTGCGAGACAGGTTCGTGTTTATTTCTGACACCATGTTACCGTGTCCTACTCTGTTCAGTGACACAGAACAGAGTTTAATTCACGCAAAGATACAGAGTTTAATTCACGCAAAGATACAGAGTTTAAGTCACGCAAAGATACAGACTGCTTCGACGGGAGCTCACAACAGCAAAAAGACCACACTGCAATAATGTCCCACGTAAAGTCAGTTACGTTACAGGAGAGGCCCAAAATGAACTGGCACCAGACCATCCAGCGAGGTCTTCAGCGAGTGAACAGTAGCTGGGGTGACGTCAAAATGCTGACTGCTGACCGATCCAACTGGAGAGCGTTGACTACCTCATGCGTCGGACGACGCGGGAGCTTCTAAGTCTAAGTAAGTAAATTTGTGACTGGTAGGCGTGTAAGGAGAGTCCTGTATGGCTCCGGTTTAGGAGCTGGCACACCTAAGTGGGAAGATTGCTTACCACAGATCTTGATAAAAATTGCATTCTTTACGATTTAGTTTGGTACAAGGTTGCATAAAATTAACGGGATGCGTGTGTCTAGTGCAATGAGTCACTGGGGAAATATATTTATTTATATCCATATTCTGTTGTTGACTATCTTTAACATTAGTTTTAATCTGGAAGTGAGACGACGTTGTTGAAGTACGATACATTCAAGTTCATGTAACTGCTGTAACATGTCAATAACACTAGAAATGCTATAGTGGGCCTACCCACACAGGACCTATCTTGCCGATATCTCCTGCATCATATCCTTGGTCACATGAATGGAATACAAACTGTGCATATTCCGGTGACGATGGGCACAAAACCAGTGACGCGCACCGGTGATGACATAGGAACGTTGTTCGGTCCAGTGAGACGTCCTCGAGGAAACAAACGCTGTATGACGTAGGCTTACGCGCCCTTAGCGATAAAGGATACAGCAAGTTGCCGGTAACGGGATTGTAGAAATGGTACGTGCAGTACGTCATTATTAATCTACATATTCAAAACATTGACAGCATGAAATATATTGAAACATCCTTGATAGAAACAGGTTAATGTTATCACTTTAGAACAGTCCTGTTTCTTGTTGTTCTTCTTCTTTTTCTTCTTCTTCATATTCTTCCCCTTGTTCCCTTGCGGAGTGCGGAGGGGTAGGGTCCACGTCAATTAAGTTCTATGACTACTTGTTTGGGATTTCACATGTTCGTCTGAGAAAGCAGGAGGGTGGCACACACGCGCACACACACGCACACACACGCACACACACGCACACACACGCACACACACGCACACACACGCACACACGCGCACACACGCGCACACGTGCGCACACATGCGCACACACCACAAGTACACACACGCACACTCACACGCTCATGCCCGCGCACACACACGAACACGCACACACGCACACACGCACACACGCACACACGCACACACGCACACACGCACGCACACACACATGTGGTTGTTGGTGTGCGTTTGTCGACCTCCTGTCCAACTGCACCACTGTTGAGACCTCCAACTGCACCCCCTAAGGTTTCCACAAATCCTCTACCTGCATCCTCAGACCTCCAAATAAACAAAAGGGATTGTTTTGTTTACCTCAGCCTCGCGTGCCAGAAGCGTTGCTGATTACACCACCCTCAATCCACTAACAGATCGCCTTACGAAGCGAGCCAATCATCTCGTTGCCTTTCAAGATTCGGTTATTTTCGTTTAGGCCAATCGTAGCTGATATTTCATGTGATGTTCGGGAAGTATAAGTAATTATTTGATTATACATTACAGCTCAGCCGCTTGTGAGAATGGTCGAAAAAATTATATTGGCGGCCGAACTAAATGATGTAAAAAATTGTTCGTTGCGCGCCGCCGTAACTTCAACTTCTCCGCTGATTCGGCTCTACCGGTGACTTTAGAAAACGGGTTGGGTGGGGGGGTCTTGTTGAAATTTGCTGCGTCGTCATAACTTCAGCGTATTGTAACATGGATGTGGGGCACATTTCAAAGGGTCTAGGGGGCACGGCCACGAGGAGCCATTTAAAAAGGTCTACGGGCACGCATCGCATAGCACGGCACGACGGACTAACAGTTCTAGGTCCAAGAATAGCTGTATCATTAATTCTGCGAACTTCCTCACATTGTGCAGGATATTTGCCAGGGGCAGAAAACAATTACAGGTGCAACAAGTGTGAATAAATTAAGGTGGATGGCGCGAGGGAAGATAACCGGACTGACTGAAAAGAATACCCCTAAAACTGATATTATATAACATTACATTAATTTTACCCACGTGTTGAGTTGTACGGCATCGGGTGTGTTTCATATAGGGACATCGCGTGGTTGGTGTATGTGGAGTAATCGTTGGTATTTCTCCCTGTAGAGGTTATCATTGTACAATGTCTATGCACTTTTCTGTGTTTTAATTTCTCATTTGGAAATTAAGAATTGAATTGTAGAGGCCGGCTGTGTAGTGTTAGTTTTATTACTACAAGGTAGTTAGTCCGTTTTGTTGGTGAAGGTGCCCCCCGAAAGAGTTGAAGTCGTCCCCGTACAGAGTAGGATACGCGTTGCTAGGCGACGATGACACGTTTTCTGTGTCATAAAACGTTGTGTGGAACAGATAGCCTTCCGTGTCACTGATGTGCCGCTGACGCTGCGTGTTGCAGGTTTGTAGCCGCCTTGGCATCAACACCGTTACCCAGAGAGATGTCCACTGTTGATATTGACGCTGACATCCTGGGTCTGGCTCCTCGACCTACAGCGCGCTCTGAGTCGAACTAACTCACGGGCGAGGATGCGTTGAACGACTTCGCTGTGAGGTCTGGGAACAAGACTGGGTGAGTTGACTCATCCTACATTGTGCGTGCGACAAGTTCAGGTACGCTGTCAGTTGTCACTGCAGTCTGCGCAGAGTGATGGCGCGAGCCCTTTTACAGTTGCGAGGAGCCCTGGTCGAGGCGAGTTGACCGTTATATAAGCGACGTGACACGATGCAATGGTGCTGTATTTTGGAGTCGTTGTTTGCAGTCAATAACCTGACGACGAACTGGTGAATGGGACATATCGTGAGGCAAAGTAATAGTTAATTAAAAAGTGGATATGACATAGTAAAGTTAAGTACAGGCTGATACAACATAGCAAGTTAAGTCAAAGTCAAAAGCGTCTATTCAAACAAATCAAACAAACTAGATGTACAAATGAAATATACAAATTTCATATACATATAAAAATGTTAACTACATATGTTGCGGACGAAGCTGTGTTGAACACCCGTAGTGTTGGCAGACTACTGCTTTCTCTAATGGTTACGATGTAGTGTTGTTAAGTTCCGATGGAAATAATGCAGTGTAGTCACGTCACGGTGGAGATGACAAAGTATTGTTCAGTACTGTCGCAGAGATGGCAGTTTTGTTCAGTTCTTATGGAAAAGAAGCAGTATTGTTAAATACTGACTGAGACGACTCTTGGAGGAGATGCCGCAATATTGTTCAGTCCTGATGTAGTTGACGCAGTATTCGTCACATCTGGCGGAAGTTACACCGTATTTACAGTTCTGGTAGAAATTATGTAGTTCGGAGTGTAGTAGCGCAGTGCGTGGAATTTTGGACTCTCGAGAGAACCTGTTTCGAATCCACCTCTTGCTGCCGTTTCGAACCTTGGTCAAGTTCATTCACTCTACGTTGCTCCAGTTCAAACGACTGTATGAATAAGTACCTGGCTACAGACATTGGTGGGTAGTTGTCGAGGAGTTGGTCGAGATGACGATCGATTGAACAGGTCTGCCAGGTAGGAAAGAGTAAAGAGCTTTGAGCAGTTCCAAAGGCTGGACACTGAGCTTTATATGAACTTTGGGGATGACACTATATTATTTAATCCTTGTTCTAGTTGTTTCCAGCGCTCTGCAACGTTCTATTGACTTACTACTTTGTATAAATTGTGGTTACAATGTTATGGTTTCGTGAAGCATCATTCAACTGGTCAACCTTTATCTGACCATTATGGCCAAATCGACCTTTCTGTGGTAGCACTGAGGGTGGTCACTGCCACGGTGCTTGACCTCCTCAGTGGTTCTTACGTCCCAAATTTAGACGGGATCGATAATACCTTGAGCTCCGAGTCACGAGAGATACACAGGTTGATAGCCAGGTTTTAACACCAAATATGGTACCATTCACGGCTCGGGTTTTGAACTCAGAGTGCTGTCATGACAGGTACAAGTGCTAACTACTACACTACCGCGCACATTCAGTTCAGGAGGAGAAGAAGAAGCACTATTTTTCTGTCATTGTGGAAAAGACGCAGTATCGTTCAGTTATGGTGGAGATGACGCAGTATTGTTCAGTCCTGACAGATATATTGTAGGACTATTCAATTCTGTATGTACTGGTGGGGTTTCCGCAGTTTTGTTCAGTCCTGACGGAGATCCCGCAGGAATGCTCAATTAAGTCTGAAATGACGCATTATTACTCAGTCCTGGTGAAGAGTTCGGAGTTTTGTTTAGTCATGATGGAGATACCGCAGGATTGTGTCCAGTTCTGTCTGAATAGAGTAAAGTAAAGGTAAGCTCTTATATAGCGCAGTATCCAGTCCTCTGGACTGATCACTGCGCTTTACACTTTACTCCCTGGCTGACCTATTAAATCGAACACCATCTAGATTTATCTGGGAATCATTCAGCCACGCTGCAATTAATGCGCGAAGACTATGCGTACACAAATATCACCAATGTCTATAGCCAGGTACTCTTTATACAGCTGCATTAACTGGGGCAACGTTCAATAAACGAACTTGCTCAAGGTTCGACACCGCAACACAGGATTCGAACCCGGGTTCTCTTTGTCGAGAGTCCGAAGCTCTAGCCACTGCACCACTGCGCTCCACAAATAAATGACGCAGTATTGCTCAGTCCTGGTGAAGAGTCCGCAGTTTTGTTCAGTCCCGACGGATATACCTCAGGATTGTTTAAGTCTATCTGAAATGACGCAGTATTACTCAGTCCTAGTGAAGCTTCCGCAGTTTTGTTCAGTCTTGACAGAGATACCGCAGGATTGTTCAGTTGTTGATACAGTATTAGTCAGTCTTAGTGGGTATACTGCAGTCTTGTTCAGTTCTGTCGGACATACCGCAGTGTTGTTTAATTCTCTCTTAAGTGTCACATTATTGGGTATCCTTGTTGGCGATTCGGCAGTTTTGTTCAGTTGTGACGGAGATACCGCAGGATTGTTCAATTCTGTCTGAAATTACGCAATATTGCTCAGTCCAGGTGAAAAGTCCGCAGTTTTGTTCAGTCATGACGCAGATACTGTAGGATTGTTCAATTATGTATGTGATGGTTGACATTCCGCAGTTTTGTTCAGTCCTGAAGGAGAAGCTGCAGGATTGTTCAATTCTCTCTGAGTTGACGTAGTATTAGCAGCTTTAGTGGAAATGCCGCAGTTTTGTTCAGTCCTAACGGAGATACCACAGAACTGTTTATTTAAGTTTGAAATGACGCACTATTGCTCAGTCCTGGTGAAGATTCCGCAGTTTTGTCCAGTCCTGATAGAGATACCGCAGGAATAATAAATCCTGTTTGATGGAGTGGCGCAGTATTATTCAGTTCTGGTGAAGTGTCCTCAGTTTTGTTCAGTCCCGATGGAGATACCGCAGGAATGTTCAATTCTATTTGAAATGACGCATTATTATCCAGTTATGGTTAAGGGTCCGCAGTTTTGTTCAGTCCTGACGAAGATACTGCATAACTGTTCAATTCTGTCTAACATGACGCAGTATTACTCAGTCCTGGTGAAGAGTCAGCAGGTTTTTAAAGTCCTGACGGAGATACCGCAGGAATTTTCAATTATGTCTCTGTTGATGCAGTATTATTCAGCGTTGGTGGGTATATTGCGGTTTTGTTTAATTCTCACTGAGATGTCATAATACTGGCTAGCCTTGATTGCGATTCCGCAGGTTTGTTTAGTCGTGACGGAGATACCGCAGTCTTGTTCAATTATGAAGTGACAGTGTCAGTGGCTTTGTTGATTTTGGTTTCAGTGTCAGTGACTTTGTCGATTTTGGTTTCAGCCGCAGCTGCTTTATCGATTTTGGTTTCAGTGTGAGTGGCTTTGGCGACTTTGCTTTCAGGCACAGTGGTGTCGTTGTTGGTTTTGTTTTCAGTGCCAGTGGCTTTTGTCTATATTGGTTTCAGCGGCAGTGGCTATGTTGAGTTTTATTTCAGCGGCAGTGGCTTTGTCGATTTTGGTTTCAGTGGCAGTGGCTATGTTGACTTTTATAGCAAAAAGAGTGTCACTAATATCGGCTGTGTTATTGGTGACATTGTCGGCTGTGTTATTGGTGACATTGTCGGCAGTGTTATTGGTGTCGCTGTCGGCTGTGTTATTGGTGTCGTTGTCGGACGTGTTATTGGTGTCGCTGTTGGATGTGTTATTAGTGTCGCTGTCGGCTGTGTTATTGGTGTCGCTGCCGGACATGTTATTGGTGTCGCTGTTGGATGTGTTATTGGTGTCGCTGTCGGATGTGTTATTGGTGTCGCTGTCGGACGTGTTATTGGTGTCGCTGTCGCCTGTGTTATTGGTGTCGCTGTCGGATGTGTTATTGGTGTCGCTTTCGGACGTGTTATTAGTATCGCTGTCGGCTGTGTTATTGGTGTCGCTGTCGGACGTGTTATTGGTGTCACTGTCGGCTGTGTTATTGGTGTCGCTGTCGGACGTGTTATTGGTGTCGCTGTCGGATGTGTTACTGGTGTCGCTGTCGGACGTGTTATTGGTGTCGCAGTCGGATATGTTATTAGTGTCGCTGTCGACTGTGTTATTGGTGTCGCTGTCGGACGTATTATTGGTGTCGCTGTCGAATGTGTTATTGGTGTCGCTGTCGGACATGTTATTGGTGTCGCTGTCGGACGTGTTATTGGTGTCGCTGTCGGATGTGTTATTGGTGTCGCTGTCGGACATGTTATTGGTGTCGCTGTCGGACGTGTTATTGGTGTCGCTGTCGGACATGTTATTGGTGTCGCTGTCGGACGTGTTATTGGTGTCGCTGTCGGATGTGTTGTCAGTGGCGTTATTGGATTCACTTTCTCCGGTGCGTTGTCAGCAGTATTTCCGGTTGTATTGTCGGCTATGGTTTCAACTCTGTTGTTGGTGTTATTGTTGTCAATGTTGTTAGTGGCATTGTCGGTTGTATTGTCAGTGACGTTGCAGTAAGAGTATGGCATAGTGTGTGGTTGTTGTTGATGTTGTTGTTGGTGGTGGTGATGTTGATGTTGTTGCCGATATTAAATGTGTTGTTGCTAGCGTTGTTTGCGACATGTTCTGCGTTGTTGTCGGCGACGTTGTTGAAGGTGTTGTCGACCGCTTGCTACGCGGCGTCTAGATGAACAGACGGGTAACGCCATTGAGATGAGCTGAACAGGCGGGCGACATCACTGAGGTGGGATGAACAGACGGATGTCATCACTGGGGTGGGGGGAAGAGGCGGGTGACATCACTGAGATGGGGTGAACAGACTGATGTCATCACTGAGGTGGTTTGAACAAGCGGGTTACATCACTGAGGTGGGGTGAACCGACGGGTGTCGTCAATAGGGAGGGGTGAACAGACGGGTGACATCATTGGGTTGGAGTGAACAGACTGATAACGTCACTGCGGTTGGGTGAACAGATGGGTGTCATCAAAGAGGTGGGGTGAACAGACAAGTAACGTCAATGGGGAGGGGTAAACAGACTGGTGATATCACTGAGGTGGAGTGAACAGACTGATGACGTCATTGGTGTGGAGTGAACAGACTGTTGACGTCACTGGGGTGGGACGAACAGACGAATGTTGTCACTAAGGTGGGATGAACAGACGGGTATCTTCACCGGAGAAGGGTGAACAGACTGGTGACGCCATTGGGTGGAGTGAACAGACTGATGACGTCACTGGGGTGGGGCGAACAGACGAATGTTGTCACTCGGGTGGGATGAACAGACGAGTATCTTCACCGGAGAAGGGTGAACAGACTGATGACGTCACTGGGGGAGGGGACAGACTTATGACGCCATTGGTGCGGTATAACAATCCAGTGACGTCACTGGAGTGCGGCGAACCAGAAGCAAACCGGTCGATAGCAGTGGATGCAGATGTCGGCTGGGAATAAGCTGAACGATGAAACCGAGTTGTGTTTCGTAACTCGTGAGTATGACATCCAGTACTTGTTTTAACTCGTGAGTATGACATCCAGTACTTGTTTTAACTCGTGAGTATGACATCCAGTACTTGTTTTAACTCGTGAGTATGACATCCAGTACTTGTTTAAACTCGTGAGTATGACATCCAGTACTTGTTTTAACTCGGGAGTATGACATCCAGTACTTGTTTAAACTCGTGAGTATGATATCCAGTACTTGTTTTAACTCGGGAGTATGACATCCAGTACTTGTTTTGACTCGTGAGTATGACATCCAGTACTTGTTTTAACTCGTGAGTATGACATCCAGTACTTGTTTTGACTCGTGAGTATGACATCCAGTACTTGTTTTAACTCGTGAGTATGACTTCCAGTACTTGTTTTGACTCGTAAGTATGACATCCAGTACTTGTTATAACTCGTGAGTATGACATCCAGTACTTCTTTAACTCGTGAGTATGATATCCAGTACTTGTTTTAACTCGTGAGTATGACATCCAGTACTTGTTTTAACTCGTGAGTATGACATCCAGTACTTGTTTTAACTCGTGAGTATGACTTCCAGTACTTGTTTTGACTCGTGAGTATGACATCCAGTACTTGTTTTAACTCGTGAGTATCACATCCAGTACTTGATTTAACTTGTGAGTATGATGTACAGTACTTGTTTTAACTCGTGAGTATGACATCCAGTACGTGTTATAACTCGTGAGTATGATATCCAGTACTTGTTTTAACTCGTGAGTATGACATGCAGTACTTGTTTTAACTCGTGAGTATGACATCCAGTACTTGTTATAACTCGTGAGTATGATATCCAGTACTTGTTTTAACTCGTGAGTATGACATCCAGTACTTGTTTTAACTCGTGAGTATGACATCCAGTACTTGTTTTAACTCGTGAGTATGACATGCAGTACTTGTTTTAACTCGTGAGTATGACATCCAGTACTTGTTATAACTCGTGAGTATGATATCCAGTACTTGTTTTAACTCGTGAGTATGATATCCAGTACTTGTTTTAACTCGTGAGTATGACATCCAGTACTTGTTTTAACTCGTGAGTATGACATCCAGTACTTGTTTTAACTCGTGAGTATGATATCCAGTACTTGTTTTAACTCGTGAGTATGATATCCAGTACTTGTTTTAACTCGTGAGTATGACATCCAGTACTTGTTATAACTCGTGAGTATGATATCCAGTACTTGTTTTAACTCGTGAGTATGACATCCAGTACTTGTTTTAACTCGTGAGTATGACATGCAGTACTTGTTTTAACTCGTGAGTATGATATCCAGTACTTGTTTTAACTCGTGAGTATGACATCCAGTACTTGTTTTAACCACAATTATAACGCTTCTTAATTATAAAGTGTACAGTCTCATTAATGCGAATCCTTAAACGAAATGATACATTTATTACAAATTATATAACCATTTATTTTGGCTAGTATTGTATACGCTTCTGACGGACATTAGTCAAAATTTACGGCGCCTAACAAATTTACTTATCAGTGTATGCTATGCTACATGATGCGCAAACCCTTATTGCTCAGAAACTAAGTGTTCTAGTAAAATGTGTTAATTCAATATAATTTTTATTGCCGTGAAGCGATGAATCGGAAAGTTCTAAACACTACGTCTACGTGCGTTCAAAACACTACCCAATTCCAAAACACTACCGTCAGTATATCTTACCAGCCAGTTACATTAGTTACCTTTGGGAATCATCCTATACACTAGGGTCGAGTTCGTAATCGTTGGAGCCAATTAGACAATATAAATAAATAGTTAGTATGAAATGACATAAAATATTAATTATGTACGTTTAATACCATAATTATTATTAGTTAGCAGACGACTGGAATAAATTGCTATTCATTATGGTTCAAGTTAATATTATAATCATTAGTAATGGTTGGAGTCAATCTTGGTGGGTTAAGGTTGTATATAACATATAGTCGCTCAAATTAATCAGATGACGGGAATACAATTACTTTATGTGAAATGTCATTATTCATTAGGGTAAAGGTTATTGTTATCATTAGCTATGGTTAGAGCCAGTAATGATTCGAGTTATGGTAATCTTTGGAAGCAATCAGACAATGGGAATAACTAGTTAATGTGAAATATAATTATTAATATGGATTAACATTATTATTATTGTAATTATTTATGGCTAGCATAACCTGTGGTGGTTAGAATTATATATACTCTCTGTATATATATATATATATATATATATATATATATATATATATATATATATATATATGTATGTGTATATATATATATATATATATACATATATATATGCATATATATATATATGTATATATATATATATATATATCACATAGTCATTATTGATCCAATCAGACGATGAAATAAATAGTTAATGTGAAATGTCCTTATTAATTAGGTTAGGGTTGTTATTATTACTATACCTATGGTTGGGTAATCGCTGAAACCAATCAGACGACGGGAATAAATCGTTTGTGTGAAATATCATTATTCACTGGGGGTTAAAATTATTATTAGTTATGATTGGAGTCAGTTATGATTGGGGTTAGGATAATAGCTTGAACCAATCAGATTATGTGATTAATAATAAAATGTCATTATTAATTAATGTTAAGGTTACTATTATAATTAGTTGTGGTTGGAATCAGCTATGGTCGGGGTTGGTAATAGCTGGGTTTGTTTATGGTTTGTTTAAGCTCCCAACCATTACACCGACGACCGCCCTGTATGCCTGTACTTGCAACTGTGTCATTTGACTAACCTAGAGCTATCCAGCCAGTCATATTACACGAACATCGTTATATGATTAAGTCTACTAAGTTGTAGTGGTGCATTTAGGATCTCTGGGGGAACAAAGCGATACATGAACCTTAGCTATTACCTTCGTCCAACCCCCACAATATTTGGATATGTACGTTTCTGGACGTTTCCCCCAGACGTTCCGCCGACGATAAAGCAATTTAAAAATGCAGTGACACTGCTCGCACTTTTGCACTCCGTGAACTTATCGCTGACACGACGAGGTTTATTAATAACATCAGTCTGGTGTCAATAGCTTTGTTTGTAATCTTAACGTAACCCTTATTGCCAAGATACCCTACTCCATGTAAAGCTATGCATCGCGTGCCCGGATACCCCACGGCCTCCCACCAAGCCATACGTGCTTTGATATGGCCCCAAACATATAGAAATTGAAAAATCGCGGAAATATGTAGGGGTAGTGTTTTGAACTTAACAGTCGTCTTTTGAGAGTACGCTCAAAGCACTACGGTAGCCGACAAAACGAGGAGACTTGTCAAAGCGGTACACCAAAGCGTTCCAACCTCTGTTAGAACTGATACGTGCCGGGCTGTGGAGCACAGCTAGGCTTGCTGTGGAGTCGTGGAGTATACCAAGGTCGTACCTACGGACAGTCATGTGTCGGCGTATCGATCAATCAATTATGAAAAATTAATTGATGTCGTTCCCGTGTTTTGTGTACACACGCGCATGCACGCGCGGACGCACAAGTGCGCACATGCACAGACACACCACATCACACATGCTACATAT
>OZ023215.1:18412878-18542716 GCA_963995525.1 Escarpia spicata
ATCTGTTGTAGCTGTGCAATTCATATAAACGACATACATTTTGTCAATTAGGTCTTGATACTAAATCCACATTTCCAGATAACGTGAACCGGGCGGTGCACTTTAGAGTGTGATTCTCCGCTCTATTAATCCACTGTTCCCATCTTTCAACGACTGATAGAAAAGCACATCAGATTAGCGGCAATCGTGTAAATAAATAACTCGAGAAATCTGCTTCTATAACACATCGTCAGTTTGTAGATCGGAGACCAATGGTCCAAGGTAGCGAGTGAACATAAAAAGAGGCGAGTGGACATCGGCGCCTGGAAGGAGATACTGACAGACTGCCCCAAAGTTGGCGTATTGATGACGTTATATAGATTCGATCTAAATCCTCAGGAACCCGAGGAGAGAGATGCAAGAACCCATAGCGACACCATGGAGGTAAGAGGGACGGCTAAGAGAACTCAACAGGAGGGCAAAGGAAGGCCGAAGGCGAAAATGCACGTGCGAATAAATAGTCAGTCAAAATTAAAAAAACGTTTATTCAAGTTAAATATACAAGACATATTTGTGAACAGTTCGAAAGGTGACACGTTGAAGTAAAATAGTTATAAAATCATATTTTTCCTTTGTCAACAATGTCTAGCAATTATTTACATAATTTCACAACTGATACAGCTGTGTGTTTACTTTATGTTACTGCAGAATATGGACATAGTTTCGGATGATTTTAAAGTGATAGGGAATTTATTTCCAGATTTTGGGACACAATTATCATGAAGGACGAAGTAAACGATAAATCGAAGCCATAATATTCTGGCTTGTTGCGCTTTTGAGCTTCGGATTCCCGAGGATTTAAGTGCATTGTACGTTTATTGTTATTATTGATGTTATTGATGTTATTATTAGTATTATTATTATCATACGTTTTGGTCTGTACGTGTGTCCGCAACAGTCAGAATAAAAGCAGGGTTGCTACACCCACGGGTCGTCCCTGGCAAATAATGCTCCGTTCCAATGGGCTCGTTTATATCATAAGCACGACTTGGCGAACTGGAACGTTCACGAGCTCCTCGAGTTGCTACTGGGTCAAGCCGGGGTTACGAAGTCGTATTCACGGAATACACGAGGTGATTGGAAGGCAGCATTAATGAGTGTGCACTCGTGGCCAATACGGTCCAGGTGAGACAATATCGGCCAGTCAGAGGAGTGGCTTCTGTGAACCTATTTAAACTTGTTGCTGCCTCTTTCGTCGACACAGGTGCGACAAATAAGTGAATCGAAGATGGCGCCGATTTTCTTTTGTTCTTGGCTCAATTTTGCGTGTTTTGTCTTTGCGCTGGCGACGTCTGTCCGCCTGATCGACTCATACAACGGTAGGTAGGTAGGTAGGCTTTATTTGGAATTGTATACATCATACATACAAACATAAATAATCGGTAAAACAATCGGCAACATGATATACAATTCCAGGTTGACAGCGGAGCCAATTAAAGGTGTAACCAGTTTGTTTTAATTATTCCAATGTAAGATGATAATGATTAAGTAAACTAGTCGCCGTCATCCCCAAAGTAACTATTATCAACAATGATTTCAAGCGTAGTGTTGGTTACGTTGCTATAATTAATAGAACATGTATGTAAACGTAATAACAGTAATATTAGATGATAAATGTTCACATAAGTAGTCTTGCGAAAAAGAAAAAAACGTGGATATGCCAAGCTTCAGCAATGATATAATACCTAAGTAGAATAACATTATATCAAACACATATGTCAGACGTTTCGGGGTAGAATGAGATTAAACTAGAACACCATGCCCCCTTACAACATTTGCCTTTAATGATAATATAAACTATTTAAATTGGGTTTATTTTGTATAACAGTTGGAATTGTATTCCAGATCGTCGGACCTTTACATAGCAAACTGTTCGAAAATCTTTGAGTAGAACTGATGATAGGACGTATATTACAGGTTTGTCTTGTTTTGTAAAAGTGAATGTCATACGTAAATGTAAAAATATCCGATAATGAATATGGCAGACTACCGTGGACATAATTATACATCAATTTTCCAACTTCAATTTCACAAATATCATGCAATTTTATTACATTTAAACATGTAAAGAGGGGATGTGAATGTGGATCTATATGAAAGCCTACAAATGTTATGCATTTTGTTCGCTGAATTATGTTATTAGATATCGCTAATAATAATTCTTCGTTCTGGGCAGGACGAGATCTAGAAAATAACATGCATTTTGTCTTAGATATGTTTAAAGATAGTTTATTGGCACGAAACCAGCCAGCTAATATTTCAAGTCTGTTGTTCATATCTTATTTCATTAATATTTGTTTTCCAGTTTGGTTTATAGTAGTGTCATCAGCAAACAATATTGTTTTGCACATATTTACACATAATGGAAGGTCATTAATATATAAAATAAACAAAAGCGGACCGAGGATAGATCCCTGTGGGACACCGTGTGTGACATCCTGCTGAAGTGAGTCACTAGAACTGTACTTAACATACTGTTTCCTGTTTGAAAGGTAACTCTTAAACCATTTGAGTGGAGTACCCCTTATACCGTAATATTTAAGTTTGTGTAATAGGACTTGGTAGTTGATGGTATCGAATGCTTTACTTAGATCCACAAAAACAATAAGGACCGAGTCCTTTTTTCTAGTGCATTAATAACGTCACTGGTAAAAGCCGTAATAGCATTGGTTGTTGAATGTTTCTCACGAAAACCATATTGGTTATTGTTCAATATATTGTTTTCTATATAAAATCATAAGTCCTTCTATGTACAACTTTTCCCAGTATTTTAGAAACTGAAGGTAACAAAAATATTGGCATGTAATTAGAAAAGTCATCAGTAGCTTTCAACTTGCAATATACAGGTATAATTTGTGCTACTTTTACTTCGCCAGGCACTATTTCGTCACCTCTTGATTTATTTATTAAAATAATCATTGGTAAGGCTATTTGCTCACCGAATAATTTCATGAGGCGGGGACTAAAATGGTCATATCTAGAACTGGTCTTAGGTTGGAGAGACATTATTATTTGCCTGATTTCATTTACATCGGTCGGACTCGTGAAGAGACTTCTTAGATTTTATTTAGGACAGTTCTGAAGATATTTAGTAAATAACTCTTTAGGGATTGCATTTGCGTAGTTTGAACCAACACTAGTAAAAACATTACAGAATATATTCAAAATGTGATGAGGGTCTTTAATTATATCGTTATTATATTTAAAGTTTGAAAAATGCCTGATTTATCGTTGTTTTCCCAATCGTGGTTCTAAGTAATTTCCAAGTTTGTTTCGATTCGTTCTTAAATGTTTTAATTGATTAGCATAGTATGTTGTTTTGGCAATTTGTTAAATTTATTATACATATTTGTATACTGTACATGACGGATATAAGTAGAATGTGTCTTAGATTTGCCGATACATTTCCTATAGAGTTTGTTTGATGTTACTGACATTTTAATAGACCTTTAGTTATCCACTCATTCCGTATTACGTATTTGGGATTAATTTTAGCAATTTTCTCCGACGCGAAGGTCTGAATAACATACAGCTGTAGTTAATTTGTTTAGTGAATTCCCTGAACGTATTATCTGTACCTCTGGGATATCTAACTGGTGTAAATACGTCCAATCAATTTCGCGGAGTGTAGATGTTATATGACCAATGAATTTGTCAGATATGGGTCTGTGTCTGAATATTAACGGCTCATTTGATTTTTTACAAGGCTTCTGCTTGCCAATTAAACATAATATAGGCAGGTGATCGGATATATCACTATATAATATGCCAGAATGAACAAATGGAGTTGTATGTCGTACATATATGTTATCAATAAGGGTGGCGGATGTATGGGTGATACGCGTTGGTTTGGTAATTGTTGGAATGGTGTTAGCAGCTAGGTGTAAGTATAGTAAGTCGGATGAAGGTTTATATGAGTCCATTTTAGGTAATGAACATTTTGATCAGTGCCAATTATGACCTGATGGTTTGAGCGTTGAATCTTAATTAGTATTGTATCATATATTTGAATAGATGAAGATACATTTGAATTAAGGATCCAGTATATTTCACCAACGACTGATGTTTGACCATTAATGCTGGATTCAATAAATACAGATTCAAATTCCCCCTCCATGAAGATATCAATATCTTCACGGTGATTATATTGACTATTATCACGTACATACATCGCGACACAATCTTTAGATTTAACTTTCATATTCTTGTAAATAAAATTATAATTAGGCAGTTTAAAAAGATGTGCGTTGTTGTCATTTAAAAAGGTTTTACATAGTAAGATATAATAAATGTCAACATGTGCATCAGATAGCTATGACCGTAACATTTTATGTTCATTAAATTTTGATGAAAGTCCTTGTATATTTAGATGGAGTACTTTCCGCTGAAAACGGGTTTGGCAAAATTTATCGGGAAGAATATGATGAACATCAGAGTAATTACTATTTATATCAGCTAGAATAAAAGTGGTGATTAAGTAAATATTGGATCAGGAAGAAAACATACTTAATGTTTTTAATTGTGATACTCTCCGGTTGAATATACCAGCAGCGAAGATAGATTTAAAAGCCGCCGCACACTTCACAGCGCGATGGCGGCGCGACTCATTTTGATCGTTTGCGACGGGTCGTCGTGTAATGTGCGGTACCTTACGACCGTCGTCGACCTGTTTTACGTCGCATCGTATAAATTGAAACTTGTTCAGTAATATTACGACGGTTCGTCGACGACGACCTTGTATCGTCGTACAGTGTGCGGTACTCTACTACATGTCTGAAAGTGATGTCTATGACTTGCCGCCAATCTAAGCACATCGCTAAGATAGCAGCCATCTGATTAGAGAATACGTTTCTGGCGTGATCGCACTTCTTTTTCGATTGTATATCCAAATCTTATTCCGGTAGAAACGCTAGAATTAAGCTTGGCTTTGGATACTTTGCACACAGCTGCGTTGGTAAAATCCCACAACGAGTTTGTTGTTGAGGCATATATTCTTGCTCTTGTTGCGTCAACAATATACAATTCCTCCTCGCCATCTTGGATGAGTTATAGAGAAAACCGCTAAAGCGGTCTTGTAGTTCGACGACGGGTCGACGACTAATCGTCGTGGTGTGTGCGCCGACTCACGAGTAGACCAAGAGTGTTCAAGTCTCGTCCCTGGCGTTTCGTTCAACGTGTCACGACACCGTCGGGGGTTGTACTTGTAGTGCACGAAGGGTTGGGCGCGTGTCATTACACTGACAACTTAAAGGGGTTCTGCTGTTATTGGCGATTCATGTTGTGGCAAGTGTTTCCATTAATGTTACACGATATATCATCACACCATCACATGTGTACATATGATATCTTTTTATAACGCGCTGCGCAGTGTTCGAAACCACTGCCGGTCCGGAGGCCCGATACAATAAACTCTTCAGTTGGGCTGGCTATTCTCAAATTGTACTTACCATCATCTTTTCCACATATACTTCCACAACAGACAATGCAAATACTGTTTACATGTTACATTACTACGTGCTCCGCCAACTTTATTTAGTTGATCATCGACGTGCAACTAATGTGTAAAGGAAGTCATGTAAGTTCTTATACAGCGCAGTATCCAGTCCTCGGCACTGCCCAAAGCGCGTCTAAACTTTACACCCTGGTAGACCTGTTTAATCGAACACCATCTCGACTTCTCTGGAAAGAATTCAGCCACGCTGCAATTAATGCGCGAATACTACTCAGACACAAATATCCAACACTGTCTATAACCATGTACTCATTCGTATAACCGAGTGAACCGGAGCAACGTAGAGTGAACGACACGGCAGCACATGATTGAGAGTCCGATGCTCTAGCCACTGCGCTCCACAAGATGTAGAACATAATGTTGTAGGCCTACACACTTTCCGGTAATGCTTCGAGAGTCTAAAGACCCGGAGACACTGGCATTTTTTTCCGACCCGACCAGACCAGACTCGCCCCGACTGTAGTGGATGCACTATACCGACTGCCATCACCGGTGTGACGTCATGATCACGTAAACTTGAAAACTTTTGACTCGGGGGCTAGTCGATGTAAAAACCGGCCCTACCAGACCAGAACAGACTAGACCAGACTAAACCACGTCAGACCGACACCGACCAGCCCCGACTACTATCGACGTAGTGGAAAATTTTCAAGTTTACGTGATTATGACGTCACGCCGGCTTCGCGCATGGCGCAGTCGGTGGAGTATATATATATATATATATATATATATATATATATATTGTGCCAGTGTATCCCGGCCTTTACACACAATGTGAATTTTGTCCTGACAGGTGTGTTTTGTGAGAACACCCAGTTCTCCCTGTCGTGTGGTGAGGCGGAGAAACTTAAGATCCACAACGCTGTGTTCGGACGAACGAATTACTTCACGTGCTGGAACGTACAAATCTACTCCGTGTCATGTACACAGTCAGTCACGGCAACAATGCAGGTACGTGATATGAACTCACATCTATTTCGCGTTACGTACAGGGTCAGTTACGAGTAACAACCAAATAACAACATTAAAAGTATACGGGTTAAGATAAACAATTGTATCGATTCCAATTTGAAAAAATCGTCAACAATTTCTTGGCCTAGAATAATATAAGTTAACATTGTTTGATGATTTTACAAGACTGCTTACAAAATGTTGCATAATCGAGCTAGCCTTTAATACTGGACACTAGGTAGGTTTTGTTGTTTGCAAAATTAATTTGAAATGAGAATAGCGAATAAATCAAATTGAGGAGGCTCTTGTGAAACCTGTGGAGACTAATGAGATATACACATGTTTTTTTAACTTACAAACGCTAAAATTAATATCAACGCGCATCAAGATCCGTTTTCACAAGCAATTAATTATCCGATTGAGGAGCAGCACGGTGTCGCGAGACAATCGGGCACAATTACTCGCTCGTGTAAATACGCCTGTTTTGTCACCGGAGACACGTAACGATTGCGTCTGCTCGACAGCGCCTGTGCGATGGTCGGATCACGTGCAGCGGGCTAGCGAGCGTGCACACGTTCGGCGACCCGTGCTTGTACACGTACAAGTACCTGACGGTGGAGTATAACTGCGAGAAGATGACGACGACAATTACTACAACGACCACCACAGCTGCGACGACTTCAACTCACTTCGTTACGACCCGTCCACCACCACCTACCACCACCACTACAAGTTGGCCGTATAAATTATTAATAATATTAGTATTCAGTAATGTTTTACTAAGTTTGATTTACACTTGCTTTAACACACTAATTAAGTGGACGTCCCACGTGATATAAGTTTACAAGTTGAGGGCAAATGAAGAAAAATACATTAGGCACACCTATTAACGATTTGAAGAAGTATTACACACATTTGCAATACCTCAGGGTAAAACGACTCTGTTACGTCATGACGCGGCCATCGCATTCAACATCAATTGCTTTAAATTCGAAAGGCAACAGACTACGCTAATGAAGAAAATAGACCCCAACACTGAGTTCGAACGGGCTAAATCCGATCATTAACAAATATCAAATGACATTTTTGCTACTTGCATTCAGCTGTAATCGTATTCAGTTTTGGCGTAGTACCACACGTAATCGGCCGCGGCTTGCGGCCTTGTCCAATTATGTGTGCTACTATGCCACCGCCGCCGCCGCGTTTAGCTATAGCTGATTTGCAAAGGTGCTATTTTATATCAAAGTCATCGTAATGATGACACATACGTTGTTAACTGCCGTGTGATGCTAACCATTGTGGTGCAGGCAACGATGTCGTGATGCGAGTGGCGTGTGATGACACGCTCATGCACTTGGAATGTCCGGCCGACAAGATGTTGGATATATTAGGGGCCAGATACGGCAGAATGAGCAACAAGATATGCGGCCGCAGTCCTGGGTACACGAACCCTTGCAGGTTTGTTGCACACGTGTTCTGTTGGTGAAAGATTAAAGATGCTTCCTGTGATCGGTGTTTTGCTCATCGCCTTGAAAATTCATATTGATAACGCTGAAACCAACCTAGTAACTACACGTGAACTTGTAATATAAACTACTAGAACACAATACATTATTTGGTGTTACATTATAGGCGTCGGAACTGTGGGGGGTGCTTGGGGTGTTCAGCCCCCAATATTGTGAGTTTTTTTTTATAGAAACATGTGAGTGATCACCATTCCGGTTTGGTAGTTCGGAGTAAAATGTAACTAATTTGGAATAATTACAATAAAATATAGTTATTTTTTCGTGAAAATGTTGAACAACACCCATGCACCCCTTATTTTATCGTGGCAAAATTGAGAACGTAATCCCGGAAAAATGTCAACAGCACATTGTATTTACCGTCAGAAATGAGTTTGTATACAAAAAGGAATTTAATTGAATTACGAAGAATAATTTGGTTAAAACGGCATACTCTTCATTCAAATGTGACAATTTGTCTCTGCGGTATCGGTTATCTGTATACTATAAAACTAGTAGGCCTACGTCTTAATTAATCGCCACATCATGTATTTTCATAAATATTCAGAGGTTAAAGATCACTTTAGTAACATTTGGTGAATAATTAGAGCAGAACGAATACAAACGAGGTAATGCTTTCCTTGGAGTAACATTTATATTTATGACATATTCGCTCAGATTTCTGCCATTGACCTGTTCGGATATCGCCAATTATCGCGACTGCGCATGCGCGAACATGGAATTGTAGAGAAAATTTCGTTAAAATGCAAACAGAGGAATATATGTAAAAAATGTTGTTTACACTATGATTGGACTGCCGATTTCTTTAAATTAATTGTGCGTTGCTTGTGCTATATCAAACTCACTTTGATCGCAGTCGACACAGTGGTTCGTGTCACTTTTTGTTTAAATCGAATTTCGCGCTATGCAGATGAACGCAGTATTTCCCCGGATACTTTGTGTAGAGCGGAAATGAATCGATCTCCGAATAGGTCAATCGTACATAGACGCTGTGTTGTCGACGCAGAACGAACAACACCATCACAGAAGGGATCGTTCGCAAGTCGTGTCAGTGGAAGAAGTCTTGCACCTTTCGCGTGAATAACAGAACCTTTGGCCCAAGTCCGTGTCCAGTCGGCGTGTACAAGTATCTGGCAGTCAACTACAGATGCGTGGGTCAGTGGATTCGTTGGAACTTTATATACGTAGTGTATATGTTTTTTAAACTTATATTAAAAACGACTTATCATTATGAATTATAAATGCCATTGCGTTATCCATAATTGTTATATATGTAACATATAATAATAATAATAGCATACAATAAGTTATGTCTATTGGACCGTTTCAGTAAGATATTGTATTTTTTTTTAAAGCAAAAAGCTACCGCCGTATCAACACAGAGGACAATATTTACGCGACACACCGATGACGGTGTCTCGGTGACGCGTCCAGCTGTTGACAGTTTTCAGTATATATGTATATATGTATATGATTTTAGGGAGAAACATTTTAGGGTTATTGAAACGGTCCCGTGAACATTTAAGTATAAATACGCGGGCTTAGATGTATTAATTATGTGTTTTCCGCATCGGGATCCTGGTGGCCAAGCCTATCATTAAGTCGTGACTTCGTCTTAACATGCACCGTTACTGCTAACGCAATAACAACAATAACAATAATAATAATGATAACATAAATATTATAACATATCACCTGTTATATGATGTCAGTGTCAATTCTCGTCTCCATTCTGTGACATGTAAGCGTCACCTTGCATATCCACTCCGTTACGTGTTACTGATCGTGTGCACTCGTGTTACGTGTGGTTGTGTCCATGCTGTTACATGTTATTAGTCACGTGTACTCAGTTACTTGTTACTGGTAATGTCTGCCGTGTTACGTGTTATGGTGTTACATGTTAACAGTCGTGTTACGTGTTACTATTAGTATTCACCCTGTTACGTGTTACGGTGATACGCTAGTAATCGTATACATCATGTTGCACCTTACTGGTCGTGTTCACCGTATTACGGGTTTACAGTGTTACGTGTTACTGGTCGTGATCATTTTGATACGTGGTACTGATATTGTCCAATATGTTACGTGTCAATGGCGATGTTGTAGGAACCGCCCTGAAGTTCATCGTGTGCGAGAACGCGATGGCGGAACTGAAGTGTCCGGATTCGAAGAGGATCCGTGTGCTCTCTGCCTACTACGGACGCGATGACTCCACCACGTGTCCTTACGGTTACGTGGGGCAGATCAACTGTCGTGCCCCTGTCACCGTTTTCGTGTCGCAGTGGTGCGGTGGCAAGACCAAATGTTTGCTTGTATCACGCAATGATCTCGTCAGTTCAGACCCGTGTCCAAATACCTACAAGTACTTAAGTGTACGCTACATTTGTGAGTAGCTGACGGTTCCACTACGTCACTCGTTGCCTCGCAACGAGATCTCGGCCTACTAAAATGGCCGCCGTAAATGTGAAGATGTATTATCTTCACATTTCATGTCCAAACAATGGCCCCATTGTTTCTTTTCTACAATAACAAAGGGAAAGTTGTTTAAGCGAGAAAAATATGAAATGTTGATCTGGCAGATGTATAACGGCCCAGCAATATACCTGTATTTATGTAAGTAATGTTGCTTAGGCGAAGCTTGATCGAGGTCATGAGCATTAGTAGAACTGTTACGATTTTGGGTTCGTCAGTTGTTCTGTGGCCAATACCACCGAAAAACTATGTATGTTTCTATTTATTAGTAGAGTCAAAGTGATATGACTAACTCTACGTAATCATGTACACATTATAATTAATATTCGAATGTTAATCTTGGCTGGTACCCAACTAATATGTTTACATCTTGCTACTAGATATAAGCATTGCACACACACTCGCGCACGCACGCGCACGCACGCACGCATACACGCACACACGCACACACGCACACACGCACACACGCACACACAATCATTGCATATTAACAGTGTTAGGGATATGACATATTGTTTTATTGTTGCTACATTATAAGATATTTTAATCAATTGTTATTAACAATCTCCAAGAGCGATACGGCATATGCCGAACTTTGTTAGAGCAGACAATCTTTTTTCAGACATGAATTTTATTAGCTGACGTTGTTGGGTGATATTCATGGTTCGTGTTTCCATTTTTACGGCAATAAACAATCATGCCACAAGCTTGGTGTTTCATATAATGCAGTAGTTATTCATGTATCTACGTTCGACATATCTTTGTGTATCTACTGTTGGCAGTGTCTGCTTCGACGTATCTCTGTGTCTATTTCGACATATCTCTGTGTCGACTTAGATATATATCGACATTAGACATATATAGATGTCGACATTAGACACACAGAGATGTCGACATTAGACACAGAGAAATGTCGACATTAGACACAAAGATATGTCGATATTAAACACAGGGAGATATCGAAATTAGACACTCAGAGATGTAGACATTAGACACAGAGAAATGTCGACATTAAACAGAGAGATGTCGACATTAGACAGAGAAATGTCGATATTAAACACAGGGAGATATCGAAATTAGACCCTGAGAGATGTCGACATTAGACACAGAGATATGTCGACATTAGACACAGAGAAATGTCGACATTAGACATCGAGATGGCGATATTAAACACAGGGAGATGTCGAAATTAGACACTGGGAGATGTCGACATTAGACACAGAGATAATTCGACAATACACACACTTAAACATAGATATTTCGATATGGCACGTACAAATAAGACAGATCTCGACGCACTGTATACGATGGAAGGGTTTATTGCATCAAGCTGGAATCGACATAACCTAGATACATTTGTCCAGATAAACGGAAATAGGTTGGTTGTCACAACCCATTAGACAAAGCCACATGCGCTTGATTGGCGATCACTGATATTTTAAATTAAATCAAAATAGTTGTAAATTCGCAATACCCAGAAACCTTAGTACGCGGTACATTTAATCTGCGTTATATCAAACAATGTATGTTCATTCCAAGATATGTTAAGATAGCTCGTACATATTGATATATCATATATGTCGTATCAAGATGTATTATCAATGTCGTATCATGATGTATCATCAATGTTGTAGCATGATGTATCAATGTCGTATCATGATGTATCAATTTCATCATGTAGTAAATGAGTTCTCTGTGGTATTCGTTGGGTTACTCAAATAGTACATTAATAGGAATATATCAATTACTCTACTGTGAACGTTGTCTAATACTTATACACAAAGTGTGGGTAACTATTAACTAGAATATATATATATATGCGTGTGTGTATGTGTGTGTGTGTATGTGTGTGTGTGTGTGTGTGTGTGTGTGTGTGTGTGTGTGTGTGTGTGTGTGTGTGTGTGTGTGTGTGTGTGTGTGTGTGTGTGTGTGTGTGTGTGTGTGTGTGTGTGTGTGTGGTGTGTGTGTGTGTGTGTGTGTGTACTACGCAAAGACTATTCGTTCATGTGTATCCACCACTGCCGGACATTGGTGTTATACAGTTGGATGAACTAAGGCAACGTAGAGTGAACTACATTGTAGAAGCTTCGGAACAGCAGCAAGATGATTCAAAGCTAACTTTTCTCGATTGAGCGCCCTATATTCTATCAACTACGCTACCGCGCCACACTAATTAAAGACACTATGATGACGATGTTAAACGATATTACGCTGTCATCACTCGCAATCTGATTGGTCGATTCCTTTACGTTGCTATTAGTTAAGCTGCTAACATTATGTGGTTAATTGTTAATGGTCGCGTCCCGCGTTTCTAAGGAAGGGAAACACGCAAGATGTTTACCCGGCACCGTGCCATCGTTGTGGTGTTCACACGCACTTGTACTCGACACTGAGGTACTTGTACGTGTACGGGCAAGGATCTGTCACGACGAGGGAGCGATGAACCGCGATCATGCAGACATCCGTCTTCTGTGCTTCGGTGCACCATTTAGAGACTTGGGAGGAGATGTCAGCACCGCAGTCGGTGTCTCCCATGTAGCCGTACGGACACGTGGTCTTGTCCTTACGCCCGAAGGTGGCCGACAAGATCTTGATGGTCTTGCCCGGACATCGCAGCTCTGACATCGCGTTCTCGCATATCACTTTGGTTGTGCCGCCGGCTAGGGAGGAGACGAGAGGTGAGAGGAGGGTGGTGGTGGTGGTGGTGGTGGTGGTGGTGGTGATGGTAGTAGTGGTGGTGTGGGTGTCTGTGTGTGTGTGTGTGCGTGCGTGCGGTGCGTGAGTACCTGCGTGTGTGGTGGTGGTGGTGGTAGTGGTGGTGGTGGTACTAGTGTTGTTTTGTTGTTGTTGTTGGTGGCGGTGGTGATGTTAAACGTGACGGTGGTTGTGGTGTTGGCGGCAGCGGTGGCGGTGGTGGTAGTAAAAGTGGTGACGGTGGTGACGGTGGTGACGGTGGTGACGGTGGTGACGGTGGTGACGGTGGTGACGGTGGTGGTGACAGTAGTAGTGGTGGTGGTGACGGTAGTGGTGGTAAAAGTGGTGGTGATGGCGTTGGTGGCGCTAGTGGCGTTGGTGGCGTTGGTGGCGGTGGTGGCGGTGGTGGCGGTGGGGGCGATGGTGGCGGTGGTGGCGGTGGTGTTGGAGGCGGAGGCGGCGGCGGTGGTTGTGATGGTGGTGGTGCAAGTACTTGTTAAGGTAGTAGTACTCATGGTAATTATCTCTGTGGAGTTTGTAGTGGTTGTGACTTTGTGGATGGATAATGAAACCAATGCCATTACTCTAGATAATAGCGTTTGTACATAGAAGGCATAAGTATTGTTTCTGAGGGAGGAATTATTTTTATTTTCAATGTGGAATTTTACTTTTATAAGCGACCAGTTTACGCTGACAAATGACACTTCCCTGCCAACAATCCAAAGTAGGTTTGGACAATTCAGACGAAACGCAAACCTACTTTCGCATGTGTAGTTGACTTCGAGATACTTGTAGATGCCACTGTCGCACGGGGAACTGACGTTTAAATTGCTAGTTGACACGTTTATGTCACAAGAGGTTTTCCCTTGACAAACCTCGGGGACTCGCGGTATGTCAGTCTTACTGAAAGACAAACACATTTTTAAAGGGAGGTTGTCTTTTCCGCTACCCAGAATCAGCCAGGGCTGGCCATAATTAACTGGCAGTTTGTTTAGTTGGTTGTCCTGAATATGGGAACACTAACGTACTGGGGCTAGCTGGGTTTGGTCTTAAAAAATATGGCTCGAATTACAATGTATTTGTTATCCCAACTATAGCCTCGGTTACCCAGGCTACACCACGTGTTCATACGAGAGCCTGGGAACACATGAACTTCCCGCAGTGATAAAAACAATTGGTTACCCTGAATCATGGTAACCAATGGCATTAACGCTCATGCTGAGTCACCAAACAGGATCAAACTTGTTTAAGTTTTTAAGAAACATT
Source organism: Escarpia spicata (assembly GCA_963995525.1). NCBI lineage: Eukaryota > Metazoa > Annelida > Polychaeta > Sabellida > Siboglinidae > Escarpia > Escarpia spicata. The sequence continues at coordinate 18,427,336 of OZ023215.1, forward strand.
CGACTCAACTGTAACTTACGAATACATTGACATAAGTGACACGCACACAAATAAATGGAACTGCAAAATGGGAACGTTTAAGTTATGGATTGAAATTCTATTGTCGTACTTTTTCGTTAATGTTTTTTGCGATATCTTTTAGTTTCGCTGAAAAGCTTTTGAATAATCCAAAATACTTATTATTGCATTCGGTACTATCTCGTAAATACAGGCTCTATCGCCAAAACGAAGTGGCGCCATTTGGAAGTCAGAATCGGTTAAACGAGACAATATCAACTCTTGTCAGCCAATCAAAGTGTGTGTAACAAACCTGCACGGTGTTACCTCTGCAGGACCGCACGTAGTGTTTGAAGTACGGCCGTACATGGCGGATTCGATGTTAATCTTGCCAGACTTGCAGCTCAAATGCAGCGACGTGCCGTCACACGCTACGCCAACTTTATCTTAAACAGTAAGGGTTATTATAGTCAACATTTAGACACAGCTAATCTGCATGAAATGTTATAATAAACGACAAGAGACAATACGACTAACTACAGAATGTTTGAGTAATTAGCACTATATACGAAGAGAGAAAGAGGGAAATGGATACACCCTGCACAGATGCACGGATGCACGCACGCACGCACGCACGCACGCACGCACCCACACATCCACTCGCACACATGCGCACGCACACACACTCACACACACACACACACACGCACACGCACACGCACGCGCACGCGCACGCGCACGCGCACGCACACGCACACGCACACGCATACGCACACACACACGCGCACACACACACACACACACACACACTCACACACACACGCACACACACACGCACACACACACACATGCATACACGCACACACATCGAGAGAGAAGTATTTACAGAAACGTCAACAAGCGCCAATACTTTCAGGATCAGGAGCAGACGTCGTGGGTGCAGCAGTCGTAGGCGCAGCAGTCGTAGTTGTGGTTGTAGTAGTAGTTGTAGTAGTTGTCGTCACCTTCTCGCAGTCATACTCCACCATCAGGTACTTGTACGTGTACCAGCATGGGTCGCCGAACGTGGGCACGCTCGCTATCCCGCTGCACGTGATCTGGCCATCGCACAGACGCTGTCGGGGAATAGCAATTATTACCACTGCCCTATAACAAGACAGGTATGTTTACACGAACGATTAATTGGCCGATTGTCTGGCGACAAATTGTCGTCCCTCAGTCGGATAATTAATTGCTCGTGAAAACAGACCTTTATGCGCATTAATATTAGTTTTAGCGTTTGTATGTTAAAAAACATCTGCGTACTCATAGATCTCGTAGTATCTACAGGTTTCATAGGAGCCTCCTCAATTTGATTTATTCGCTCGTCTCATTTCAAATTAATTTTGCAAACAAACAAACCCACCTCGTGTCCTTTACTAAATGCTAGCTCGATTACGCAACCTTTTGTAAGCAGTTTTGTAAAATCATCAGACAATGTTAACTTATATTATTAACTTGGCCAAGAATTTGTTGAATATTTTTTTCAAATTGGAATCGATAAATGCTCGAGAAAAAACGGACCTTAATGTGCATTAATTGTAATTTGTTGGCGTTTGTGTGCTAAACTACATATGCGTACTCACTTGCGAGGATTAGCCAAGCCCATCGACTTACAACATCGATTTATTGGCACAAAGCTATTGTGTGGCAAACAAGAAAACTCAAAAAAAATTCTAATATGTACCTGCATTATGTACGTAACATGCCTTGTACGTAACACAGAGTAGATATGTTCGTTCATGTCATATACATTGCTGCGAACTAGACTGCCAGTGCACATAACACAGGGTAGATGTGTACGTTCATGTCACGTGCCTGCAGTATGTACGTAACAGGCATTGTACATGACATGAAGTATATATGTATGTTCATGTCACGTACCAGTAATGTGCACGTAACAGTCCTTGTACATGAAACGGAGTAGTCATATACGTTCATGCCATGTACCTGCATTGTGCACGTAACAGGCCTTGTAAAAGCCACAGAGTAGATATGTAAGTTCATGTCACGTACAAAATTGTGTACATAACCGGCCCTATACATGACATGGAGTAGATAAATACATCCATGTCACGTACCTGCTTTGTTGATGACACTGACCATGTTCATATAACGAAGTAGATATGTGAGTTAACGTCACGTACCTGCATGGTGGCCGTGACCCACTGTGTACATGACACGGAGTAGATATGTGCGTTCCAGCAAGTGAAGTAATTTGTTCGTCCGAACACAGCGCTGTGGATCTTGAGTTTTTCAGCCTCACCACACCACAGTGAGAACTGCGTGTTCTCACAAAACACACCTGGTAAACGTACAACTAACCGTTACTAAACTTAAACTGTGTTTTCGTAGCTGATGCTATATCGAAAGCTTTCTTTCTTGGGACGTATGGAAACCTGGAAACCTGATGTTATTGTTATAAAACATTGTATTAAAAAAAATTAAGTTTGTGTGACAAATCATTGTATTTAAATCTGTGTGCTAAAATCGAACACAATGTGTGCGCGAATAATACGATACACATTATGAACATTGATACACCTTATGAACATTGATACACCTTATGAACATTGATACAAAACAACAACGAAACACTGTTGTTAACCCTCTGTTTTGGCAGCATTTCTATGAAAATGTAGTGTTAGGAATACTCTACGATGACTGAAAGAGAGGATCTCCCCGTTTATATATAAATTTGTTAATATAATCGTCTTCCTACTAGAACACATATATTTTTAATACATAAACTTACTGCCTGCAAAAGTATGTTTAATTAGCCCGAAACATGTTTTGCAATTTGACTATTTCTGGTTGTAGGAAAGGCGTTGTTTAAAATCATGTCTACAAGTTCAAAAGCAACCATTAAAGGTAATCCGTCTGTTTTCGTATTACTATAATACATATATTGCAATTTATTTGAACCCAACAAACTTCGGTACGCGTTTTTGATTACGTCGCGTGGAAAACCGGCAGCAAATGGTGCGCGCAATAACACAATACTAAATAAAGTTAAATTCACAAACACAGCGACAAACGTGATATAACACGTCTGTTAACAAACGATCACTTTCCATAGAAGCTATGCTGATTTTAATTGACAGACGTTGACATGGATGTTTTAAGCTGCGCCAATTAAATATCCGCAGGCAATTCAGATCTTCTGTCTTTCAACACTTGTTCTCATAAACCTATGCTCAATATATGTAGGCGTCCGTTTTATGTAATTACGCCGACATTATGGAACAAACTCCCGATTACCTTGAAATAACCAAACATCTCAAGGCATATTTTCAAGATTATATCTCCACTCTAGTTCCACGACGCTCCGTAGGTCTAGCAGATTACTGCGCGTCCATGTTATGGTAACAATGTGTAACGGTTCTGGTTTGTTGAGCTAATGTCCCTGATGATTTAGACACAATAACAGTTTTGCTATAATAGTTATCAACAAATTGCCTAATCTACGGTTGTCGCTAAACATGCACGCGCACACGCACGCGCACGAGCGCAGACAGACAGACAGACAGACAAACAAGCACACATATACACACGCAGAAGACGGTTTCCCGAAATAGTATTATCTGACGTTTAAAAACATGACGTAAATTTGATCAGTTTCTGGTTGCGCGTGTTTTTTTATGATTGCTGCAAGTTACATAAACTATATCCAACTGATCGGTGGATGGTTTATGTAGCTCGAAACAACTGTTGAAACCACGCGCAACATTGTGATTAACGTCACACACGAACCCTAAAACCGGCAGAAAATCCGCGCATCATTTTAAAACAAAAAAGCGTTATTTTTCTTTCTACGTTGTACATTAATCAGTGACAGTTTATATTTAGATTTAATATCTTACTTCCTGTTATACGTACCAGTCTTACAGGTGACCTCGCGTACGGAAACATCAATCGCGAGGAAGAGAACTGCAAGAACGGAGAGTCGCGAGTTCATAAACACTGCTGTCATCTTGAACTGGTTTGTTCAAACTGACGGTAACTATCCTGCTAGATGAAGAAACACCCAAACCGTTTGGATGGAAGATCAGTACACTATTTTGGCCGGTCGCCAAATATAGCTCTCATTGCTATATACAATGTTAAGATATAGGTGTTCCCAAGACATCGTTCATTTAATTGTTGACACTGCCAACACCGCTGCTGTGACTCGGTGGCTCAGGGCTTCACTAAGTGGGTATCGAATCAACAAAGGTAACATTGTTCGACTATTCCAGGAGGCGAAAACAAATCGCCAAACCGTTGGTGATGACGCATGGATTTTATTCACATTTTTATTGACGGCCTTAAAAGACCGCTCGTTTATCTCGTGTTTATGCTCCGTAAGTTTCAAACGCAATTTAAAGTGCAACCGGCCGATCCTCTATCGTAATTTACCCACTCAATACTTGAATCCTGCCGCGTGGTAGCAAATGACGTCACGCAAAACAGACGCGCCATTGACGTGGCGTCTTTTGATGTCGGTACTGACCTCAGTAATGGACTTCGCAAGCACAATAATATATCAGCCCTGGGCTCGCAAGTTTGATTAATTGCGCATAATGGAATCGGGAATATGCATATTTCGGCGACTTGAAAGTCTCACAATTGCATTCGTTGAGTGTATGTCGCAAACACTCGCGTTCCTTGTGTTCACGTGATCTTCGAAGATCACCCCGTGTCTACTTTGTCCAGTAAATATCTCTTCGTGTCGAAATAATTTTCTATATAGTTGCACATGTCGTCGTATGAAGTTTTCCTTGGCTGGTTTTGAAAGACATGCTTTTTATACGTAAAGTTACCTGACGTATAGCGGACAAAACACAATAATAATAGCGTGTTTATTTTCGCCAGGCAAACAAATACAATTATACATAATGTAGTTTCGACTGGGGCATAGCTGTCATCATCAGTTGATATACATGTGGCTTGTCTAGGTCGTCCTCTGTACTAACCCCCGCGCCAGCCACGTAGTAGGGGACACTGAGGCAATACGCACCCCTTCTTTCCAAGTTCTTCCTGCGGCAAAAACATATCGATTTCCTGAAATGGAATAGTCTATTCTAAAGTCCTCAATTATCTCTATAGTTGAATGACACATAATTTCCAAACCTTAGGAAAAACAGCGAAAAATAATTGGTTTCGTTAGAAAAATGTGCTCACTACTGCGGCACTAAGCTCATATATGTAGTTCGTGGGTACTAACTGTGTTACGTATCAAACCAGTACGGCTTGTTATCGTTCTATGACTTAACAGACCAGTACGGCTTGTTATCGTTCTATGACTTAACAGACCAGTACGGCTTGTTATCGTTCTATGACTTAACAGACCAGTACGGCTTGTTATCGTTCTATGACTTAACAGACCAGTACGGCTTGTTATCGTTCTATGACTTAACAGACCAGTACGGCTTGTTATCGTTCTATGACTTAACAGACCAGTACGGCTTGTTATCGTTCTATGACTTAACAGACCAGTACGGCTTGTTATCGTTCTATGACTTAACAGACCAGTACGGCTTGTTATCGTTCTATGACTTAATACATTGTAAGAACTGGTTATTATGATGTGGTTTTGGTTTTACAATTAAAATTGCTAGATTCACGCAGATAATCACTTAATGTGACCACTCTGTAGGGTTATTCCTGCTTGGCATATAATAAAACTAATTATCATGGTAAGCATTTTTAAATTCTAAAGGAGCGCGGTGTCCCAAGTATGGCATGTGTGTACTTTCCCATCAAATATTTACCCCAATAATTATATATTGTGCTTGCTAAATTAACGCCACTACTTATTACCACCTACAACACACTGTTAAATATGTTAACTATTAACAGCTAATAAGAATACCCTTCATATGAACTAATACAATTCTGCAACATGAACTATACTATCGGCCCTTATAATTAACTTTGATGCTCCAAAACTACTACTATCGACATTTTTAAGCGAAATAAAACGAGTCTGCACAAACTGACAATGTACACAACATAAGTTAGAACGACATATTGCATTATCAGCTCCAGTTACCAGAACATGAGCCAATAACATCTGATGATTATGGTACCCTACTGTGAATGGTATCCCGGTCTCCCCTACCTTATACGGTAAAAAAATGTTTTTTTTGCTACACCGTCTGCCTTACAGACATCCAGCATGCAGTCGCACGAAGCGTCTGTCGATAAAGCAAATATTCTGCACGCTACAGCATAGTTAGTATTAGGTGTCTGTGAAACGTACCGAGTCCACTTACTGTCCACATGCAGTCGGAATATGGATTTGACGTGTTCTTGTGAACGTAGTTACTGCACAAGCTGGATGTATGCAGCGTTTCAGAGTTAATTAATATACATAGACCCTCTGCGATGATGACGAACATTACACATAATATCAGCCACATTATAGATACAGGCCGGCGTTAACAAGATTTAACACGATTTAACAAGATTACCACCCGGAGAATTTACTCTAGTTGGCAGGTGGACAAGGAAGCCTTTTGGCTTATCGAGAATCCAACCAGTTTTTATCTACGTGTATCCCGCCTTTCTGAGGTATGTGTCAATTTTATTTTTTAAACACATTCACGCTACTAGCACCCAAACAATCAGCAGATATTATGTTCCATTCAATTATAGTCCTTTGTGTACACTGTTCCTTTATTAATGTAACTTCGTGTCCTCTAGTCCTTCTATTTTTCTTAACTGAGAAATCAATCAATATTTTCATAACCATTCAATATTTTAAATACTTCCATCTGATCTCCTCTCAATCTCCTGATCTCTAGTGTTGTTAAACCACATTCTTTTAGGCGTATTTTCTAACTAACATCCCTCAGTTTTTGGTATCATTTTAGTCGCTTTCCTCTGTACTCTTTCTAGCATATCTATGTCCTTCTTGCAATATGGCCTCCACGCAATATTCTAAATGAGGCCTAACTATTGTTTTATACAGCGATATTATTGAATATTCTTTTTCCTTATATGCTATATTTCGCCTAATTAATCCAATGATTTGATTTCCCTTTGAAGCTGCAATTCCGCATTGCTCCGAAACATTCGTATCAGCACTAATGGTTAACCCTAAGTCCTTTTCTTTTACAGTAGTACTTAGTACAGAACCTCCCATTGTATAGGGTACATCTTCGTTCCCAGGTCCTGTGTGGAGGCATTTACATTTCCCAAAATTGAACAACATTTGCCCCTTTTCAGACCATTTGATCAAACTGTCAAGATCATCTTGTCAATGGTGATCTCCATCACGTTTAATTCTTCTATTATACTTTTGTATCATCCGCAAATTTCAACACCTTGCTTTTTATAACATCGTCCAAATCGTTGATATATATTAAGAATAATATAGCTCTTAGTACTGATCCCTGATTTCCAGTTTGAAGCCTCCCCATCAACTACTACACGTTGTTTTCTGTCAATCAGCTATTTTTTTATCCAGTTAATTATACCGTTTCCTATGCCATGGGCCTTTAGTTTAAGCAGTAATCTTTGATGTGGCACTTTGTTGAAAGCTTTCTGAAAAATTAGGTAGATGATATCTACTGGTGATCCCTCATCTACCTATTTAGTGATATCTTCCAAAAAAAACATAACCTATTTGTTAAGTATAACCTCGCTTTTAGAAACCCATGTTGAGATGGGTTTATCACATTATCAAGTTTAAAAAGAAAATCTACCATGTGATCTTTAATTAGTCTTTCTAATAATTTGTAAATCACCGATATTAAATGCACTGGTCTGTAGTTCTCTGACTTGATTCTCTAACCTTTTTTAAATAACGGTATTATGTTTGCTTCTTTCCATTCTAAAGGAACCACTCCCTCTTCTAATGACAAGTTGAAAACTGCTGCAAGTGGTATGCTAATTTGTTCTACAATTTCCTATAGTAGTTTGGGTGGATCCCATCCATTCCAGTTGATTTATTATCCTTCATAGCCCTTATTTTCTTAGCTACCATATCCGGGGTTACAATTAACTGTCCTAAATAGTCTGATTCCGCCCCCTTGAACTTAGCCTCTTAGCACATACACGACCGATTGTACATGCGTACCTTGTATAAACCACAATATAAAGAACACAATAAAGAATACAAAACAATACAAACGAAAACAAAGACCCTATGTAGTTATAAAACTTATACCCAGATAGGCATATATATTCGTCATGTTGAATTACTGTGCAGAAAGCTGATGAGCGTAAAATGATCGCAGTTTAAGTTTTCTTGCGATGGTTCATAGTTTGAGCAGCAGTTCACAAATTATAGGAGAAGGACAGCGATTGTCTCTTTTGCCGACTATAAGGAGCTGTTCACTGTCAATCAAACGACAGAGATTTCAATATCCAGGACGGAGTAGAAGCACTGATAACACCAAGCACATTGGTGTAATTATACGGTGTCAATGTGCGTACAGCGAGGAAGTGTATTTTTAGTTTGATCTGTTCGATCTTGTTTTGTGTATAGGACGGTTGTCTGAATCGGCATTATTTTATCAGTCGTTCTAACAATAGCGCAATTTGTAGCGAATGAAAAGTCAGCGCACCCACGCACACGCGCACGCGCGCACGCACGCACGCACGCAAATACGCACGCACGCACACACCCACTAACGCACACACACATGCACACACATACAAACACACACTTATATACACACACACCACGCACGCACACACACATATGCACACGCACACACACGCCCGCACACACGCACAGATACACACACGCACGCACGCGCGCACACACACGCACGCGCACACACACGCACGCGCACACCCACACACGCTCGTACACGCACACGCACACACACTCTCTCTCTCTCTCTCACACACACACACACACACACACACACACACACACACACACACACACACACACACACACACACACACACACACACACACACACACACACACACACACACACACACACACACACACGTAAATACGCACGTACACACGCACTCACTCATGCAAACAGACAAAAACACTCTAAAAAACTGCCAAAACTAGTATTGACTCGGAGCAGCACATATATCGTGCCGGAAGAACACTCGACGTAATGAGTGTTATGTAAAAAAAACACACCTCACAAATGTTTTATGTAACTGTGCCACAGCAGCACATCTTGACGACGTCGTACTGTCATGCTGTGACGGTGTGTTCGGCAACGTCAATGATGTGCCAAAGCACACATTTTACAAACATACGAATTCAGAAATGTAGAATTATTTTGTTCTCGAAAATCATGCGACTGTTCTTAATTATTCTAGCGCGTTCCTAACAGCGCTGACCAGAACATAATTCGAACCACGAAGTCTTTGAACACCGACGACATTCTTTCATACACTAACGTGTGATTGAATGATTTTAGTGCACGGAAGTTCCGAGACCAATGGCTAGAGTCTGAAGCGCTTTAACAATTGCTAAGACGATGTTGGGATCAACCGACAGCAACGTCTTGAAATATATTGTGACGATCACTATAATTTTCTTTTAAGGCATAAATCTTAAATTTGCTAATGATGCTTGCATTTTGCTAATTAATGTTCTGTTGTGTACAACCATGCGCTGTAAGTGATAAGACCACGTCACAATTTTGTTCTCGAAGTAAGTCAAAACAACACGACTAACCAATGTTCGTATCGGAATTTGCAACTTATCAACATGTATAAATACAGATCCGCGTGTGCACGCATATAACCACTCGCACGCTACACGTACGCCCACACACGTTGGCCATGCATATCTACAACAAAATGCCGGAGTCGAACGGTCGTTGACACAAAAGACCGTTCACTATTGGCAGCGTAGTTGTCTTTTGTTGAAGTTAATAGCACAGTACGCCGCCTGATTTTTATCTCAAAGGATTAATTAAAGCCCGTTAATAACTGTTGTTGCTGTCGAATAATTGACGTGTGCGGGAGTCTTAATAAGTATGTGTAATTCGTGCGTGTGTATGTTTGGACGAACGGGACTAGCTTACGGACAGTGTAACCGTCACTGTGTGCAATCGGGTCGACACAAAATGGTGGATCAGCGCGACGCTAGGGCAGAACACGCAGCTAAGTCGTAGTTCCATATAAGTGAGTCTCTGCAGACAGGAGAAGGTCGTAAGTATGGCTTCAGCGGCCGTCGCAACGAAGACTGTCCGGTTTTGTTCCACGGACGACACACCTCGCAGCGGTGTAGACAACAACGCGACGTCAAACGAAATCGGTCTGTCCACCAGGGCGCTACGTAACGGTGTCTATACGTCAACGCTCGGGAACTTCCCGCAGATCCGATTCCTGCGGGCGTCGGATAACAAGAAATACGCCGTCGTCGCGGGGAGGTTGGTGAAGAAACACAACGACAGACGGTCGCCTTCGAAGAAACACGGTGGGTCCGTCCGTGCAAGGCACCTTACACGAGGGCAAACTCCCGTTGACCCGTTCGCCGTCGTTTTGGACGGCTCAGGGCGGTTCGAAGACCATGACCGTCGAAAGACGCACATGTTTTTGCGGAGGTACATGCAGCCGTTGGTGCAACATCGATACGGTTCAAATGTGGTTCTGGAGAACGTTTCGGCGGATCGACGTCGGATAATAGACGTGGCTCCCACGGATTTGACGTCTGCTGGACGGCGTCGTGCCAAGCAGACCGCATCGACGTGGTTCTCCAGCAGACATGATAAGATGGCCGCCCTCGGGACGCCGGCTTCTCCCGGAACGAAGATCCACCCGGTGACATCATCACCGGTCATCGGGAACCCATCCGCCAGAGGGAGGCAGCACACGGTGCCGGATCTCGCAAGAACGCTTGAGTCTTCGCCCATGGTGGAAACACCCACTCGAGAGCGGTTTAGCACGACGACGCCAGGTGGCGTTAAAGACCAAGATGGCGGAAACCCTACAGACACCACCCAGCAGCACACTGATGACGTCACAACAACCGACAACAACGACGCCAGGGGACACCACATGTCTGCAGATGACGACAACAAGTTTCGACACAGGAAGATTGTATTCGATGTAGGGTTATTATATAATACAATACGAAGCATAATTTAAAGCGACCCTGTCTGTTCCGTTACCCGGAATCACCCTAAAAACCGTGGTAATAATAGTATGAACAAGAAATTCGCTGAATCAATTGCACTTTGTCCCATTTAGGGTGAGGGGTGTGGAAACTAACCAACTGCAAAGATACTTGCGGGTAATGATACCCGTTTCCGCAATAAGTGTCTTAGCGGTTGTTTAAATAACGTGAATGTTTTGTTTACGATTTAATTTTTTTTTTACAATGTTAATGTTTTGTTTTCAATTTGAATGTTTTGTTTACAATTTGAATGTTTTGTTTACAATGTGAATGTTTTAGTTACAATTTGAATGTTTTGTTTACAATGTGAATGTTTTAGTTACAATTTGAATGTTTCGGGAGCGCAACATTCAAATTACCTACAATGTTTCGGGCTTATTAAACGCAATTTGGTAGGCAGTTTACCATCAACAAATTTATTCAAGTAATAAGGACATCATGTTACAAACAGAGGAACAGACAAGGTTGAATTTACATTCGATGTCGTAATTATGTTGCTTCTTCAACATCAGCAGTACCGAATAAAATAAAGATATAAATACTATTATACGTGTTCGTAAACCGAAACAAAATGATTGTTATTAATCTTAATGATTTTACAAATTTACGTAGAACGGAATTAGAATTTGCAAACCTGCGCAAGTCTAATGTTGATTTGTGTTATGGCGATAGGCGTGGAAGACGTTCCGTCATGCTGTTCGACTGGTCAAGATCCTCCTTGGTATGGTGTCCTTGGTCACAGAGAAGTAGGTGTATTATCTTATGTTTTTTTATAATAATCTACTTATGGTCGAGCTAAATGTATGTATGCCGGTACGTTAATGTTTTTTCTCTTAGACGGATTGAACCTGGAGCACCGAACTTTCAGTGATTAATCTTCGACTCCTTGAATAGGATGTAAGACGTATATATTTTCGAAAATACCCCATATATGTCAACATTTTCATTTTTAAGGAGTAATCAGTCGTTCGGAACGTAAAACGTAATGTGCGCGTAATACTTAAACTAACAATCGCAGGGGAACCTTTTGCTCGCGACAAAAACGTCGGGAATACGGCCCCTGCGTCATAGACTTGGCAACATAGAGTAGACGCAGACGCAACAATGCTTATGTCTATCCTCATACCAATAGCATAGCAATACGAATATTATTTGACAATTCTACACTAGCACGGCTAGGGCCTATCGACGGACGTGAACTTCGCATTCTCTCTGACCTTCATCATTTTGTACAAACAACGAGTATTTGCGAACTCGTTATCGTGCTCATGTATCGATGCTGTGTGTTTTCTAACATTCGGTAAATATTACTTTCACGACTCTCTTCTACAAACGCAGCCCGTCAGATAACGGGCATTTTTGCTAGTAATAATAATAGTAACATAATAATAATAACAATAACACAGCGTTCGTTGGGCGATGTCTACGTTTAGGCGTTCAACTATCTATGGGAAGTAAATGCGTGATATCGGTCTGTCTCGACAACAGCGTGCAAAGAAAATTATGCTACGAAGAAAACCGAAATGACAGAGTGTAAAGACAGTAGTGTAATTACACACATCAAGTTACAACGCAGTCATAGGATTATTATTTGCGCCGTTTTATCTACGTCAAATTATTAGGTGTTATATTCAAAATAGATATGCCGCCTATATATAGACCCAATGGCATAAGTCGTACTATTATAATGAATAGCTTTCACCAGTTATACTCTTTGTGTAACGAACTAAGTGTAACGGGCATTATCATTACGATGTTTTAATCTTAAATCTCTAATATTAGCGTCACCTGGAAAATAACTAACTAAAATCCGTTATAGCTTTTTTTTAAATACATCGCCAATTGGAAGATCAGAGGCCAATGGTCCAAGGAAGCGGATGACCGTAGAAAGAGGCGGGCGGACTTCGGCGCCGGGGAGGAGATGTATTTGCTATTCTCCAAAGTCAGCGTATTAATACTAAATGTGTAAACTAGTAAACAGCCCTCTCTACGGATGGAGATACACACAAGCACAGAAGACGGTTTCCCGGTGTATTGTTCCATGCTATGGCGGTGTGACGGCTAAACAAGCATGGCCCTACGTTGATGCAGAACGGGATCAGGACGTAATAATAATATATTTTATTCAATATAGCGCCAGATCCAATTATAAATTGTTCGTGGCGCTTTACAACATGAGTAATGAGTAATCGTGTGGTTAGGAGTGCATCGATAGGCACTGTTTCATAACGCATTCTATAGACCACCGCACAACCAGCGATTACATGAACAGTGGGTTTACCAATGACACTGGCATTGTGTAATATATTGTATATAGAGTACAATAATGATTTAGGTTAATTATGGTTATCTTATATTATTAACTAATGTAATAAACGTTTCTTCTTTTCTCCCATTGTGTATTGCGTAGATATTCTATCTGTGCACATACCTCTACTGAGGAGCACTGTACTATGATTCAAAATGTAACAACAAACTAATTTATTTATTATTTATTTATACTGTGCATTATTAATTAATTAATGCACAGTGTGAAAAGGAGTTTGTGTGTGTATGCGTGCGTGGGTGCATGCGTGCTTGTGTGTGTGTGTGTGTGTGTGTGTGGTGTGTGTAGGCGTGCGCGTGCATATGTGTGCGCGCGCGTGTGTGTGGTGTTCGTGCGCGCATGTATACACTTCAATAATAGTATTTATAAATGTATGTATAAATGTATTTATAAATGTATGTATAAATACGAACAGTGATGAGAGACATTGTTGCGATTGCCAGACAAAATGAGGTGGACGTATCGACGGAGAAGGGTGCGGTTCGGATAGTCACAGATCTGGCGGCGCAACCGAAGAAGGGTGAACAATCAGAGACCGGGCTTACCTTCGACGTCTTTTACTACAAGGCCAACAAAGAGGTATACAACATATAACATTGGCGTCGGAACGTGGTGAATATTGGGGACTGCCGCTCTCCAAAGACCTCGATTTTCACCCCTTTGGACTCGCCAAAACCCCACCTTGAGGCTCCCCAAAATGTTGATCTGCATCCTCCCCCCGCGGCTGACCAAAACCCCACCTTGACACTCTAAAAAAACTCGCCAAAACACCACCTTGAGACTCTAAAAATATCGATTTGCACCTCTCCTCGAGGCTGACCAAAAACCTAAGATTGCACCCGAAATTCACCTGCCTTATCTAAACATTTGTGGTGGTAATCCTATCCACAGTCCCACCTAAATTATGGGGGGAGCCCATAAGCCCCCCGGTTCGACGCCGATGAACAACAACAACGATCGTCCGCGGGGGTTTTATGCTGAACGTTCGAAGTAACTAAACTACACTAAGTTATCAAGAAAGACAATATTATCCACATGTGTTTCACGGCCAAAGTTCGAAGTAAGCAAACCACACTTTGATAAATTATCAGAAAAGACAGTAACATTTCACTAACATGTGACTTATGGTGACAGTTCGAAGTAAACAAACCACATTTTAGTAAATTATCAGAAAAAAACAGTAACATTTCACCCACATGTGACTTATGATGAAAGTTCGAAGTAAACAAACCACACTTTGATAAATTATCAGAAAAGACAGTAACATTTCACACACGTGACTTATGGTGAAAGTTCGAAGTAAACAAAATACACGTTGATACGTTATCAGGAAATACAAAATGATTTGTTATTCACCTGTGTTTTATGGCGAATTTTCGAAGTAAGCAACACACGCTTTAATATGTTATCAGGAAAGACAATAACAGTGATTGCCCAAGTGAGTGTCATGGTGTAACTTCGATGTAAACAAAACACACTTTAATAAATTATCAGGAAATATAATAACATTAATTACCCACATGATTTTTATGGTGAAGGTTCGAAATAAGCCAGATACACGTTGATAAGTTATTTGGAAATAACGTGTTCTGACGAGGAAACTGAATTGGAAAATAATGTAAGCTAGATACCAGTTGTTCTTTAAACAACTAATAGCGTGATGGAAGGACTGTTGTGTCGTATTTGTAATCTCGTAACTAGTGTGTTCTCAAGACATGACCGCCGTCGTGGAGATAACATAGAGTTAATGGTGAGAAAAACATCGCATTGTTGAATTGTGTGCAGTAATCTCGTGGAGCGCAGTGGCACAGTGATGCAGCGTCAGACTCTCGGTCGAGAGAACCCAAGTTACAATCATGAGCTGCCGTGTCGAATCTTGTGCGAATTTGTTCACTCTACGTCGCTCCAGTTCACGCAGCTGTATTGATGAGTCCCTGGCTATACAGTGGACAGTGGATATTGCGCTATGTAAGAACTTCTACATACTTTTAATTTATGTTTACAGATTAACGTGAGCAGTGGAGTAAGGTCTATCCTCAGTATGCCGCCAGAATCACGCACTCAGAAACAACTACAAACGGCGAGTACAAATTTATATATATTAATGCGCTAACTTTGGGGGCATTGTGGTGTGTATCTCCTCTCAGGCGCCGACGTCCACTCGCCACTTTCTGTGCTAATTCGTTTTCTTGGACCATTGGCGGCTGATCTACCAGTTGATGATGTATTAAAACACGAAGGTAGTTATGTCGAGTTATTTATTAACGAAGTTTTGTGTTCGTGTTTTCTACCTATTGAAGAAGTATGGACCTTCTAGAGTACTGAGCCACAGCGAACCAGTTTAATATAATACAAATAGTGCAGTGGTAAAACAGATGTCACTGGTATGTTGCGCCGTTGGTGGATGTAAGAGAGTGTTTATTAACCACGCATGCGGTGTATTCGGTACAATACTCTGTGCCCTTCTGACTCCGGAATCGGATGCAGGGGCGGTTCCAGAGAAGGTAGTCTGAGGCGCACAATAATCTCCACTGGCGGTCGAACAAAATGCTACTGAACATGTTTCGCCGCCGCGCCGACGTCACTTCAGTAACGGGGGTATATTCAAAAGGTCTATGGGGCACGTCACTCTAGCTCAGGAATAGCGCAGCCACATTCCAAAGGTCGTGGGGGCACTTGCCCGCCTATGGGATGTGTGCTTTTATGACGGAACTGGTGACGTAGACGACTGGCGGAGTACCACAAATAATCGGGCGTATGCGATTACGACTGAACCAATTGTGTTGATATTATGACGAGGTCATCGCGTGCAAACGACCTTTCGAAAAAGTGGCAGATGGCCATTTGATTACGTTTTGATATCCCCGAATTTAAGCAGTTTCGCGGTATGCTAGGGAGCTACATAACGGAATTGCAGCCGACTGTGGTATTACAGAACATAGTCCGTGTGAGAAAAAGAAAAAATGGAACCTTTGCAATATGCATCCCGCTGTAGTCGTCCTCAACGTCTGGCGGAGTAGCATACCCAATCGGATACGGCGTTCCGCCATGTCCGATTGCCAGTGCTACTCCGCTATTTCTTGGACACTTTTACGGGGGGGGGTTGATGTATCACATGATGCAAATGTATATTGAGTTCAGTAGCAAGTCAATCGAGTTTCCTTAGTCTAACCTGGATCGTCCGGTGTATATTCCTCTGTTTGTGTTATATGTATTTATATATTGTTTTTAGTATTACAATGCAAGTTGCGTTAAATCGCCCGATACATTGTTAGCAATTTGAATTTTTAGTAAGCGAAAAAATATTGAATAAAACATTCAAATTACAAACTACCATATTGGCAAATATTACAGACCCCCGACCGATTTCACCGTTAAGCTCTGTGATTTCTAACGCGATTCCAATATTCTCACACTCAAATGAACTGTCAGTTAATAGTTACCACCCATGGCGATTTCGGGTCACGGAATAAACAATTAACCTGTAAACAGTAAAACATGCATAACATTGATTATGAGCCAACCAAATAGAAACGAATCAATCTTTATAATGCTAATTGAACAGAAGTTGGACGATTGCCTATAGTATGATATTGCTATAATTAGTTCGTACTTGTAAAAGGTGCACACACAATACGCATACCAAACTACCATGTTAACTAGAGGCATGTTTACTGCAGGTGTTATACGGACTTCAGCATTTGAAGTCATTCGCCGAGTATCCATTGCCGATGCAGGAGAAACTATGCAAAGTCGGCTGGTTCCAACAGTATGTATACGAGGCAACTTCGACTCAGGGCAATGTTGCTTGAGCCTACAGCTCAATGAACGAACCAATGAAAACGTCTCAAAATGCCCCGAATGAAATTGCTTGATTATTAATTTCCTCTTTCCCTGAAATTCTATTATATTCTAAATATTGGTCCTCGATTTCTGTGTTCTTTTATTTATCTCTCCCTCGCTGTTCTCGCTGTTCTTGCTGTTCCTGCACTGTCGTCTCCCAAAGCCCTCGTCTCCTTTTACATTCTACTTTGACTCGAAGTTGGAGGCATTCCGCTTTCTTTGCTAATTTCTCCCAGTAATAGCTTAAAGTTGCTAAATTATCGGTCGCCATATCAAGCCAGTGAAATAATAAACGTTTGGCACACGGATATAACCTTTCGTCTTTTACGCCGTTTTATCTTAAAATTGCATATTTTGTGGAAAAGGTGTACAAGATGCTGAGGAGAGTGATACAATTATAGTTTACACTCTACTCGGTAATAAGCAGCTGACTTGTATAATTAGGTCTTATTACCTGCAATTGTAGTCATATATATATATCTTGCATCATTTACAATTGTTATCATCAAGTAATTGTATATGATTGGCTACACTGATTTTATGCCCATTTAAGGACAGCTTATGTTTGCGTGCTATCAATTCTGCTGCTACACATTCTAAAATATTATTTTAAAAACTCACAAACTAAAAATGCAATAAACTCACTAATAAACTCGTCAAATCAAATTGACGAGTATGACAGCTGATACGGTACTTTACATATGTTAGTGTATTAATTTAATCAAATAAACAATATGTACGTTTTATTTCATTCCGCTACTAGCATCCCACCAAAGAGAATTATTATCCGCCAGGGACATTACGCGGAGAATTTCTACTTCATCATATTCGGTCAAGGTACGTGCGTGTGTTTGTATAACTAAGGTTGTACACCGGCATACTATCTTTTCGGATAAGTTTCCTGTTATTATAAAGTTTAGTATGCTTACTGCTGCAAACGAGATATTAATCTGTGATGTTTTTGTGTTAATTACGTTCTCAGTATGTATGTAGCTTTGATAAATTCTGTGCAAGGGTTGCATTTTCATACATCGCCAGATTCATTTTCATACATCGACAGATTGGCAGTTACATTTCTATTAATTCAGCAGTTGATGATAAATAACATGTGTTTGATATCACGTTTCGAAACGTCTTTATAAATTTTGAGTCACGACACAAATAAAAAAATTCAACTTTGGACTTCTGCGTGATTTTTCAGTTATTGTGGAGAAAATGGAAACGAATTTTCTGAGTGCAGAAACACAGTTGAGAACCGTTGCCATTATCGGAAAAGGGGGCAGCTTCGGGGTGAGTTGGTCTTCCTCTTTGATCCATTGTTGGGGCGGGGGACACATCACCATTTATTGTTGTTATCATTATAAATTTGTTCTACCTTTTCGATGAGAAATCCCTACCTATTGCTATCTTCAATAATTGGATGGATGTTTGCCGTTGCCCTTCGATACATCTCTTAAATGAGGGTTGTCTGTTCCATTAACCGGAAGTAGCCGATTATTGGCAGGAAGTTCGCTAAATCTGTTGTACTTCACCAGACTTGTGTTCACACTTGTGTGTGGGAATATAGAAACTACAAAGGTATGTTCGATTGCGACGCGTGTATCTGCAATAAAGGCCATCTAAGGTGACATCGCTACTCAGGTCACTTTCGTCTAGTCCTGAGGGAGACCTTAGTAGTGAGGTTCCATTGTACAGTAAACAGCGGCTGTTTTGTATAAATTTATATGTTGCGTTTACAATTTAAACCTTTCTCGGGCGAAATTGTCAACGTGCGAATACAGTGTCGAATTATTAAACGTTATACGGCGATAGTACACCTTCAATATATTTGTTCTGCTATTAAGAATAATATATATATAAATGTTAATAAATGAAGAACGGACATAATATCTTTAACATTATCTTATCATTGTAATATTGATCTTCTTCTATTTGTAACACCCTTTTCTATTTCCTGTGCTCTCTGTTCAATCTCCCATTCTTCAATTTACTACGATCACTGCCTGCATACAACCTATACTCCAAAAACGAACACCAAAGTACCGTTTCCGTAAAGAGAGTGTACAAAAGAAAGACCCAGAAACCCACAGCAGCAGTGGTGGCGGTTGTAGGAGATCGCGTTGAAGCAGCGGTCAAAGAGGACGGCTACGGTAATTAGCAAGGACACGGTGCAGCTGCTGGCGATCGGCAGAAACGACTTCTTCAACATCTTCATGCCGAAGCTGGGACCAGACTCAATCCCTGAACACGTCACCTTTATCAGGTAGGATGCTATGTTATGACTGTGCCCTACAACAGTTGACACCCACCCGTGGTGCAACAAGCCATGCGCGGCAATTACCACCTTTACATATTTGTGTTTTAAACCTGTTCCCGCTAACTATTTCATTTATGGTTCACAACTACTATTTGCTAGTAGTTGTCATGTACGCGGTTTAGGCATAAATAACTCTTTACTGAAATTTACAAATATCGCTACGTTATACAATTCTTAACGATCTACTTTGTGTTTGTCCAAACCTTTATACCTCGCCGTCATATTGTGTTAATGATAACCGTTATTAAATTATGTATTCATTATGAATGGCGTGGCTGAAAATTGTATTACTAATAATTATGTTCTACAGATTATTTGGTTTGTTACCACCTATGCATAATATTAATGTATTATTTGCAGCACACTCAAGTTCATGTATCGCTGGCCAGTCGAGACGTTACTGTACCATCCTGAAGCTTGTCTTCTACACTTCTTCAAGTGAGCTCTTCGTGAATATATCAAACATTCAAACTTTCCCGCTCCGCATGGGCTATCCGTGCCTCTTTCAAAATGTATCTGATATGATGGCCGAGAAGTTTCATCCTTGCAAAGTTTAGAGTGTTGCGCCATGATGCGATATGCGGTGCGTTAGACGATGCGCGATTCTATGCGCAGTGTATGCGCGATGGCCCTTTTTGGCCTAGCATCGCATCGCACATAGCATTGCGCATCATCCATCGCATCGCGTACCACATCATCGCGTCGCGAAATTCAGAACTATCCAGCGATCGTCCTTCTCAGCCAACAAAGTCTGACCTACATCAAATAATAAATGTTGTATGAAATCGAATTTTCTTCATATCACAACTGCCAAGTTTAACTTACTGCCATTGGTGGTTTCCACCAGGAACTGAATCTTTGGATTCAGTCAGTTTTTTTCTACTCTCCGGGTAGTGTGGCGAAAAGGGTATCGCACGCATGGCGGAGTTGGTATCCTCATCGTCTCCGTTAAATTTTGTGTGTCGTTTTATATATATGCTATTGCTCGCCACGTCTTCTGGCGGGCAGAGGAACAACTGAAATCCCACACTTCAGCCCTGATGAAGGCTAGCGTTGGTTTTAGAAACGTGTAAAGTAGTTAATGTTTAAATAAATTCGAGCTAATGTATTCTTCCAAGTGGATGAACATATTCACAAATCAACAATGTCTGCTTGTAAGTGAACATCAGCAAACAATAATTAAATTAACTATAATATTATGTTGTGTCTATGACTAACGCACGCAACTGTACACATACCTATAACTACTGTTGACCTATTTGCAGGCCAGGCGTCGTGATTGTCGACGACAGCAACAAGTCGGAATACCTCTACATCGTCAAATCGGTTTGTGAAATTCCAACTTCATTGTATTCAAAATACAGCGATGACAACATTGACGACATCGGCGACGACACCATTGCAAACAACAACAACACCAACAACACACTCGTCACATCACCACCAAAGCCGCCGCCGCCACCGCACCCCACCAACAACACCACCAACACCAACACCACCACCTCTACACTCACGTCGCCTCCGCAGCTGCCAAACTGACGATGATGTCATCACGAATAACAATAACTTCAACTACAACAACACCACCAACACCACCAACACCAACACCACCAACACCACCACCACCACCTCTACACCACGTCGCCTCCGCAGCTGCCAAACCGACGATGATGTCATCACGAATAACAATAACTTCAACTACAACAACACCACCAACACCAACACCACCACCTCTACACCACGTCGCCTCCGCAGCTGCCAAACCGACGATGATGTCATCACGAATAACAATAACTTCAACTACAACAACACCACCAACACTAACACCAACACCACCACTTCTACACCCACGTCGCCTCCGCAGTTGCCAAACCGACGATGATGTCATCACGAATAACAATAACCTTAACTACAACAACACCAACAAATATACGACAGCACTGCACTCTCTTTTCTGCTCTTTCGCACGTTAACAATTATTAACGATAGTAATATTATAGAAGTACTAAGGATATACTTGTTGATGCATACGACAGTGAAAAATAAACATTAAACAGAAGCCCATAAAATGTGCCATGACAATATTTTTGTGTTATAAAATTGAACGTGTGCAATTGTATCCCCAGGGATCGTGTCAAGTGATGAAGCGACTGAACATGGTTAGACCAGTGACTGGAAAACCAGCAGTGTCCGATAATCACGTCCTCACTGACAGAATAGGTAACGTACCTTTAAGTAGTTGTTGTAATTATCTTGTTTCCCAGTCTATCAGGGGTGAGGCTGGCCTCGATACACACCCCCGACTTCTGGCTTATGTTCTTTTATTTGTCTTTCCCCTTACTGATCTTGCAATGCTGTCTCCGCCAACCGTCTCCTCTTCCCTCTATATTTCGCCCTCATTCTCAACTCCTCTCCAAATCCTTCCAAATCTCCCTTTACACAATCCTCCCAATGCAGTCTAGGTCGCCCTCGCCTCCTTTTCCCTTCCAATCTCTGGGCATCTGTTTTCTTTGCTGTTCTGCTCCCATTCTCTTAACACGTCCAGCCCACTTTAGTCGACTCCCCATGAGGTTCTTCTTAACAAATTATTTTACACCAACCTCTTTGCCCAGTATCTCCATTCTTCGAATTGACTATAAATAGCAAATCCTGCATTTTTTTATTGATCAATAATTGCATTTGACGTCATTATTTTTGACAGCCAAAATGTGAGTAGTACCTTGTCACTTCTACTTCCGATGTAAGGAGGCCCTTACAATATAAGGTTGGATCAACGGATATCTAAGCAGATTAACATACAGGGTATATCTAAATGGGTCACCACTAGAGAGTGCATGCATGCTTTATTTTCGGCATGTGTCTCAACATGAGTGTTGGCGAAGTGAAACTAGTTTCGTGGTGGAAATCATATATCATTGTAAAGTTGTAAACCAATATGCTGTGTTGGTGTCGACAGAATCAAAGACGGACAGTGGCCTACAACGGCCGGAGCCGTCCCAGATACCAGGCCCAGTACAAGAAGTAATGGACGAGTACGCCGCACGCATTCAGGTCAGTAGGCAAACTGGGACGAAGTGCGGTGTGTTTAGACACAACGTCCTCAAAAACAGATCCTCGTAAAATACGGATCTAATTATTTATGATGCACGTAGCATCCTAACAGAGAATAATCCTTACTTATATACTAGTTGTGCAAAACGTGCATGAATGCGCGCGCACACACACGCGCGCACGCACACACGCACGCAAGCACGTAAGCGCGCACGCACACACACACACACTCACGGTACGGTACCTACGTATGTATGTTTGCACGTATGTGTACGCCACAATAACTGTGTATTTACACGGTGTAGAGTTCCACGGTGTAGGCCTACTGCTAAGACGGACTGATTTGATCGCCTTTCCAAGAACTCCTTTTGTACTTGATATAATGTTTATTGTTGACAGCGAGAGACAGCGAACAAACACGTCACGTGCGGTGGTACATGTGGCGACAACTGTACTGCAGCGGGGAAGACACAGGTCATCAATGACATTTCTCTGTTGCCACTAGAGCCCTCTGTCGGATTCTCGAGGAGTAAATACAGTTACGTCGACAACATGCGGAAACAACGCGCGGTCAACGTAAGTTTTGTTTCTCTTTATATTACGCACTAGCTGAGGCGCCAGGGTTTGCACGACAAAAAAGACGTTTTCCAGATATACCCACGTATATATGTCAATGGATATTTCCTGTGCTCTGGAATGTGACACACTCCTCCATTTGCAGTGGAAACGGTCTCGCATTTTATACAAAAACATTGCTGGTATAATTCTGAACAGTGAGCGTTCACCTACTTCCAAATCTCCGCTATTTAGATCTAGCCCGTCCCCCTTCCAAAATGAGCCCAGCCCAGATTCTTCAAACCCTTGCATAGGCGGATCCTGGGGGCCTGAGTGGCACGTGCCCCCTAGACCTTTGGAATTTGTCGTGCCCGTACACCTTTTTGAATGGGTCCTTTTGACCGTGCCCCCTAAGACCCTTGGAAATGTGTGCCCGTTCAGGTTCAGTTATGCCGACGCGGCGTCGAAAATGTCAACAGCATCCTCCCTTCTCCGTCTTCCAATGTCACAAGCGAGCCAGCGGAGAAGCTGAAGAATAACTGAAGAATTGCTGACGCGGCGGCGAAACTTGTTCAACAACATCCCTTCTTCTTCCGATTTCATCAGTCGAAGCTAAATAGGAGACAGCGCGAGACAGCGAGAAGAAGGTGAAGTTACGGCTTCGCGGCAGCTACAATTTTGTACACCATTTGGTTCGGCCGCCAGTGGAGGTTTTTATGCCCCCCTTAGATTACCCTCTTTGGATCCGCCCCTGCCTTGATCTATTATAAACCTAACATATGCTACATTTGACAAACAACTGTCTGTATAATATCGCGAAGTGGAGTAGTGTAAACCTACCGACTCTGCTGCACCAGCGGAAGAAAAACACGCTGGCATAGGTTGACTGTGGGCATGGCACCCTTACGACCATCCTGATCAACGAATGAAATAGTCAGATACTTTAGCGAAATGTTTTTGGGATATGCGGACAGACCGGATAAAAGCACCAAACGTTTTCCACAGCTTTAACATTTTGATCGGAGTTAGCAATTATTTTGAGTGGGTTTATTTTATTCGATTATTTTTCACCCCCTATCAAACAAAATATGTCATTTTACTACATTTATCCATTGTATATTGATACAATCAGGGTAACTTCACCAAATGTTTTCTCTGCATCATTTGGCTATTAACTTTGTATTGTTGATAGGAGTCACAAATTTGTGTGGGTGGATCCAATATGTACCCCCCTTGAGCCGATATTTACCATTTTATTGGATTTCGCCATATTTCATGTACTATTTGGAAACGGCAAATAAATAAATATAATTTGTAGATCTTTGCGCCATTTCTTTAATTTGCCATAATTTTATAATACAGCTTTGTATAATAACGTATAAGAAATTCTGACTTTTGCAGCACTTGCGTCATTATTCAATTGACCCTCCAGCCATCTGCAATAGGTGTCTGCTACTGGACCAGTGTACTGGTCAACCAGCTAACAGCTTAATACGCTATACGTCTGGCTTGAATTCCGTTCCTCGATTTCAGTTTTCTTTTTCTTGTTCTTCTTTTCTCTCATTTATCTTGCACTATTATCTCCACCAACTGTCTCCATCCCCCTCTATCTTTTTTGATATCATTCTCCGTTTCTCTCCCAATCCTTCCAAGTCTCTCTTTATACAATCCTCCCATCGCAGTCTAGGTCTTCCTTGTCCCCTTCCCCTCTACTCTCTGGGCATCTGCTTTCTTTGCCAGCTGTTCTCCTCCCATTCGCTCCACATGCCCAGGTATACAAAAATGTCTCTTTGTTTTAGTGTCTTCCCCTCCAGGTGAATTTCCAGCTCTTTGTTTTAATGCCCCACCCAAAGTACTTCGGTCTTTTCTAAACTAACTTTCAGTCCATGTCTGCTGAACATATCCTTCCACACTGTCAGTTGTTCTTGGAGATCTGCTTCCCCGTCCGCTACCACTGCCAGATCGTCTGCACACAATGGCTTCCGCAGGATATCTCTCGTACCAGTCTTTCTGCTTATCAGTTCGACCATTGCGACAAACAATATTGGGCTTAGGGCGCTCCCCTGTCTAGGCCAACATTTACTTAAAACTCACCTGACATTCCACAGGTCCACATAACATATATATCCAGTTTATTGACACCGTGTTGTCCCTGGTTACCTTCATCCGAGTCTCGTTACCCCGCTACTCTCTTGTTGATTATTTGATGCTGCTAGGGAGGTCCTGGACAACCTCAATACTGTTGGAGTTAACTAAGTGCCTCATGGTGTGAGGAATAACAACACTGTCTGCACCCATCAGACGTGGTGATGTTGTTTGTGGGAAGGAGATGGGAAGGACGGAGGGTACGGATGAGTTTCTTGTCTGACAAATGCACACACGTAAAGGTTCTTTGCTACAAGACGGTGTATAGAGAAGAGGGTCAATCAGTGCTTCAGCATTGACATTTTTCCAGCCTGCTTGTTTATCGACTGTGATGTAGGGCATTTGTAGAGGGCGACTGAGCCCTTCTTTAATGGAACATGGGTGGAATGCGTTACGTCAATGGTCACCGATTTATCATTGTTGTCGTACTAATCTTTGCCCAGTGCTTCGATCGCACGGACGATGTTTACCGCAAAGAAGCTTTCCTCGTGATGCAGGCTTTCCTCAACTTCGGGAAGGCATACTTTCTCAAACTCTGATAATTCAGGCCCATGGACGCATCCAAAATGTACCGACTTCGATTCAAAAGTTAAAGCGTATTGTTTAAATAAATAACAAAAATGTGGTGTTTGGTTTGGTTTGTCCCATATCCCATGAAACAAATTCAATAAAGCGGCATTTGTCTCAGTGGGGGTGAACAATGGACCTCTAAATTCATACCGACACTGATCAAAAAGTGAAATGTTATTATTGAAGGAGAAACAAAAATGTGATGCTCCAAATTTAGTTTGCTTTCCCTTATTCCTTGAATTTTTTAAATAAAAAGACATACATCGGTTCAATGCGGGGTGTGTGAAAATATATCGACCCATCTAAAATGTATTCAATAACAGAATTGAAATGTAATTGTTACGGGAAACAGCCAAACTATGCTACATTTGTCTGTAACATATGTCAAGGGAAAGTGTAATAAAACAGCATAGGGCTAAGGGTCCAGTGGGGGGGGGGGGGTGTAAAAATGTTTGGACCTACCCAAAATATATGCTAATTCTGGTTAAACATTGAAATCATGATGTTCTAGGAAGCAGCAAAACACGCTGGTATTTTTATTCGGTAAACCACACATAATTCCATGGCAAAATGTAGTAAAAAGGCATATTTCGGTCCAGTAAAGGGTAAGAAAATGATGGACCCACCCAAATATTTGCTACCTCCAATCAAAATGTGAAATGTTATTGTTTAATGAAACAACACAAAACATTTGGCGCTTTTATCCGGTGGGTATCATACCCCGTAAAATATAGTAATATGGCATATATCTATTAAAATGGGGGCGAAAACTCATGGACCCACCCAAAAAATTGCTGACTCCGATCAAAAAGTGAAATCTTATTGTTCAAGGATGCCCCAAAAAGTGGTGCTTTTATGCGGTTTGTCCCCATCAAGTTGCTAGGGTACGTAAATAAAATGAAGTGGCAGTAAATTACGAACTGGTAAGAATAGTTTATGCTACCCTTTATGTGTTGCAGGTTGAAGCAATGATTCCCGATGACCACAAGGCAGCGAGACGAAGGTCGGCTCCCGAAGTCATGCAGAGTAAAGCTGCAAAAAATCTACGGCACTTGGGCACTCGGTCTCACCATGCTGACGAAAGCGTGAGACAACAGACTTACACCAATAGCGAACCGCGTGTGAGGCCAGCAAGGTCCATGTTCACAACCATCAACGTCTTGAAGCCAAAGGATGTCTTCGTAAGTGTGTGTGTGTGTGTGCGCGTGCGCATGTACGTGTGCGTGCGCGTGTGTGTGTGCGCGCGTGTATGTGTGAGTGCGTGTGTGTGTGTGTGTGTGTGTGTGCGTGCGTGCGTGCGTGCGTGCGTGTGTGTGAATGTATGTGCTTGTGTGCAACCATGTATACATACGTGCTTACGTACGTGGGCGTCTGCATGTGCGTGTGGTGTGCATGCTTGCGTCTGTGCGTGTGTGTGTGTGTGTGTGTGCGCGTGCGTGTGTGTGTGTGTGTGTGTGTGTGTGTGTGTGTGTGTGTGTGTGTGTGTGTGTGTGTGTGTGTGTGTGTGTGTGTGTGTGTGTGTGTGTGTGTGTGTGTGTGTGTGTGTGTGTGTGTGTGTATACGCATGTGTGTGTTTGTGGGTGGGCGTATGCATGCGTGTGTATGCATGTGCATGTGCGTGGGTGTGTGTGCGTGCGTGTGTTTGGGTACGTATGTGTGTGTGTATGTGTGTTCGTGCGTGCTTGCATATGTGTGTGTGTGCATGTGTGTGCATGGGTGTGCGTTTGTGTGTGTCTTTATGTATGCGTGCTCGCATGTATATATGTGTGTTTGTGGGCGCTTGTCTGCGCGTGTGTGTGTGCGTGCGTGTGTGCGTGGCCGTGTTTGTCTAATTCATTAACTGCAGAATTTACGGTTTTTTCGCAGGGCCTCAGCACCTTGGACTTTGGAATGACAGTGAAGACAGTTCCCACATCAGTTAGTCTGGTAAAAGCAATTTATATTTCATAATAATATTATGTAGTATTTTGTGTGTGTGTGTGTGTGTGTGTGTGTGTGTGTGTGTGTGTGTGTGTGTGTGTGTGTGTGTGTGTGTGTGTGTGTGTGTGTGTGTGTGTGTGTGTGTGTGTGTGTGTGTGTGTGTGTGTGTGTGTGTGTGTGTGTGTGTGTGTGTGTGTGTGTGTGTGTGTGTGTGTGTGTGCGCGCGCGCGCATTTCTGTGTGATCATATTCAACCCGAGTATGAAACAATACAAGCAAAACTTAGACTATTTTTAAAGCTACCATATATCTAGAAGACGCCATATTACTCTATGCCCATTTGCTTCCTTCAACCAACAGTCATTGATCTGCCAATTGACAATGCGTTACAAACACAATGGTAGTTATTTAGAGTGATTTACTGATGTATTATCAACATGCTTGTCCACCTGTCGTAGAAAGATTGAAACAGTGGACGAGTTGAGCAAGCCTCCAGAGGGTGCCACTGACGCTCTTGTCGCGCCATTATATGTACAGCGGGAACCGGCTTAAGTAAGATATATCCTCGCTCATTTCTCTTCAGGTGAGCAACGGCGCCGAGTGTATCATGCTGTCCTCCAAGTTCTTCGTCTCGCACACCAACGATGAGGTCATCGAGAACCTACGTCTGATCACGCGCGACTACCCGGATGAGGAGACGCTGCAGCAAGACCTACAGAAGAAGGTCACGTGGGATTGCTACAAGAGACGTATGATGCGCATGACGCTCAAGTCTAAAAAGATTACAACTTCTTAAGTTCCTGGTACCCTGTGTTATAACATATGCAAAAGGCAACGTACAGCATTTTCATTAGCCGAATCTTTGATATACCAACAAAATGCGCACGGTCTTTATATCTTGTTGAATATCGCCAAGTTATAATGTATTTTCGAACACATATACGCAGTTGAGAGATAACAATAAACCAACACAAGCTTTCCTGATAGTAACATGTTAGCATAGTATTGAAATCTCATGAAATTTAAATAGATCTGTGTAGCAATGTTCGCCCATAAAACTGTCGTTGACAAAATTGAACAATATGACACAAGTCATCATATTATTAAAGGGAACAAAACCTCTTGGCGTGTAGTCTTGACCAATAATCGAGCAGCAAGCGAAGTTTCCGGCGCGTCATCGTTCTTTCAAAGAAGTGGGATTTTTGTCAATACGTCATGGAATGCGGTTCAGTAGAATGTTACAAAGTCGATTAGCAATAAAACGTGATTTTGCAATATACCATATTGTTCTGCGTGCTGTAGCAGCAATACTATAGTGAAGACTAAAGATCTGATTTAACTATGAATGCGACCACCTAGAGTTGCCAATCTTCTTCACACATATACAACATACATATACACACTCCATTAAAAACCCATATAATCTTATAACGGTCAAGATCTTAAAAAAGAAACGTTTGCGAAACCGAGCCCATAAACTATCCGCCAGATGGCGATAGCTGCTCCGGCACGGTCTTGCCTTTTTTGTGCTTGCAGTGCAACTGGCCCCTGTGCTTGTCGTTGGAACCTGTATCCAACTAAATTCATTTCGTTGTCACTATACGAATAATATTTATTGGGATATCCATAAGGTATAACGGCATGCCCTCTTTCTGTACATGTAGCGCATGCACACAGGCGCCATCTGTCGGTGGAAAATTATTCTGTGTGTAGTCTTCAGAAAAACAAACAACTACATGTCATATTCAGACAACAATGGCGAAGACCATGAAATTCGGTAGCTGTGTGTTCAACAATGTTTCCCTAATAAACCACTGACGTTGAAAATGTGATTGCAGTTGCAAATGGTTAGTTTGTATTAATTATTTTGGGTGCATAACAATCAAAAATTACCCTTTGGTTCCCTTTAATGTTTAGTTATACAGTGCAGCACTTGCAGCTTCCTGGGAGTTAGCCAATGAAAGTCACCGTACATTCCATAGAAAATGTGTCTCGTGTCTCTAATACAATTTGGTTACATTCGTAAGGTAGTTTCCTTCAATAGAATGGGTAAACAAACGATCTTTGTTGTTTATAAAAAAATATTACACCATAGTGTATTTATATGTTCATTTACATTGTTTTATTGTATAAGTGATACCGAATAGACTGTTTATAAATAAATTGTATTATCAAAGATGCGGACACTTTTAATATACGCTAATATAGAGTTATATTTAAAATGATCCTATGTCGTCCTTTATAATAATAATAATAATACGACGTTTTTTCTCTCCAACATAACAACGATAATACATATATATACATATGAGTTTGTAGCACATAAATACGTATTATGTCAGAAAAAGGGGTATACTGAAGAAAGTTCTTATAGTTGTATACCCCCGGATTTATACGTCCGAACTAGCTTTTGTTTGCGTTCTTGTAGTTTCTAGTGCAATTATATATATATGTGTGTGCGTGTGCCTGGGTGTGTGGGTGTGTGGGTGTGTGGGTGTGTGGGTGTGTGTGTATGTGGTATGTTGAAAAATAATGGGTATTCAAAATATCACACACACACACGCACACGCATATGTGTGTGTGTGTGTGTGTGTGTGTGTGTGTGTGTGTGTGTGTGTGTGTGTGTGTGTGTGTGTGTGTGTGTGTGTGTGTGTGTGTGTGTGTGTGTGTGTGTGTGTGTGTGTGTGGTATTTTGAAAAATAATGTGTCACGTTAAACTCGCGGGGTCGTAGATTAATCCCTGAACATTTGGCGCAAGAGGTTCCAGCCGTTTAGGAGGAAATCTTTAACATATAAATAAACGCAAGTTCTACTATAGCAAACAATGTAAAATAATGAGAGGCCGCAGTCCGTATTTAACACGTTGTGATTGATCGATCGTAGCGCCGCCTGTCCGCAGTGCAGCCATGGCCAGCCATGGGCATTATGGTGCGGCTTTTAATTGCCACAATAGTTATAAAAAAGACCAGATTTAAGTTTTTTCGGTTCCCTGAGAAGATGAAAGGTTGCTTCACCAAATTATATTACCAAAAATAATACAAACTGCAATTTATAACATAAGTAATAATTAAAAACGTAACTATTCAGCATAGACGCGGGATCAGGGGGGGGGGGGGCAAAGGGGGCAGCTACCCCTGTAATTTATTTGGGGGCAGACATATGGTTCTGCCCCCCATTAAATGTGAGCGTGAATATTATTTTTTTGGGGGGCGAGTGTCAATAGTGGGTGGGAATTATTTTTGAGACGATTAATGTGTATTTTGTTGACTGATAGGTCTGTGCAATTGGAGGGTAGACATATTGTATTGTGCTCCCCTAGTAATAGGCGGCGTGGTTGCGATTTTTTTTCGAAAGCACCCCTCCCCCGTCCGTCTCCGGATGTCATAATTTCAGCGGAGACAGCGGAGACAAGGTGGAGAAGATAAATTGACAGGAGCGGCGCGATGTCAACATTTATTTTTAATAGCACTGACCCCCGTGTCTGTTCGGGTGTCATGAATTCACAGCCGAGACAGCGGAGGAGCGACGAAATATTTTCAACAGCATCCCATACTGTTTCATTTGTGCAGAACATTTTGAGGTTAGTATCATCATCAATATTTATGTAATTATTCCGCCAAGGTGCGGATCTACGATGATTATCTTACATATGTGCAAAGAGTATACATTTTATTTTAACCACTTTCATATGTGTTCTCGTTGTCAGTACTGTTGAATACTCTATTAAACGCATATGCTAATATATACAGAGATATATGGACATAATGTTTATCTTAACATAACATATATATTAACGTAACGTGAATATATATGTAATGATAAAACATTTTCCACGACAATTGCCCTTTAGAATATTTGAGAAAAAGCATTAATATGCCACAGTTTGCGGGTGGGAAAACAAAAAATCTTCAGATTTTTAGATGAATTCGTGTAATGATTTTTTATTCCACACCGGGTTCCACATTTAAATTTGTTCACCTTAGTCAAAATATTGGGCTACGCTGTCACCTATTGTTATTGTTTGCTTTAAATTTAATGTCAGCCTTGCCCCGTGCTGTTCCCCTGAGATCAGCAGTGTCATGTCGGAGATCGCAGGCCCCTCGGAGGAAAATATATTGTCCATACAAGAATGCAATGTAATCACCTAAATTGGCGGAAACATTGTCCGAAAGCTGACTTATTGCGTCTGTGAGGGGTGTTTGAAGAAAATCAGCTCCACAGATGGGATCGACACGACTGAACTTGACCATGCTCTTCTGGCAGAGAAGGATATCAAAGAAGCGAGGCACTGGCTCAAGGTTCCAATTAAGGTCCTAACAACCGTACTGAACGACATCGAGCAGAAGTATTGCAGTGCAATTGGTGGCGTCATCACGAAGCCTAACGTGAAAACGACTCTGGAGTCAGTTCGGAGGGAGAAGGTGTCGTTGGCATCGATCGAGTGCAGTTCTTGTCATGTTCATCCGTTGGTTCTCCATCTCACATAAATATCAGACTTGATCACACCATTCGCAGTACCAACAGATCTCTTGCAAAGAAAGCAAAGAAAGAATCGTAAAGAAAGAATCGTAAACTGCTAAAATTTAGTAATTTATAAGTTGTCAAATTACGCATGGGCTCATTTCATACTGGGTCAGATAATCCCAGCCATCAATTTGATTCAATACTTCTGTAATGTTTTTGATATGAATACAATATACAATAATGTTTGTTGTTGTCATTTTGACATTTATGGTAAATCAAATTTAAATGATTTTTGCCAGTAAATATAAACGTTACTCTGCATAGCTCATTAATGTTACCATACACTAATTATGGCCTACTGATATGGGGTTTTTAATGTAACAGAATCATCAAAAAATCAAACTACAAAAAACGATTAGAATATAAAATATAATGCACATACTGAACCGCTGCTTCTTCTATGTGCCATGTTTGTCACAGGCGTTGGCGATCATGGCCCTCCAAACCGCACGGTCATTTGTAGTTAAGCTGTTTAAGAAACTAATAATTCTTAACGTAACATATATGAAAACATTACCCAATTTAAAAACACTCTAGCGTGTTTTTAAATTAATTTAAAAACACTTGGAGTTATATTTTTCACAATGCAGAGGGCCCCACATGTTCACGTGGGGGGTCATAATGTAGAAGGTTACATTTCTATCGGGAAGAACAATGAAGTGAGTATGAGATTGGTGGACCATGTGGTTTCGTCTTATATTCTTTCATCTTATATATACACACACCACATTAGCATCCCCAGCAGGTCCAAGATGAGGTCGTTTTGCGGGTGAGTTTTCAGACAAAGTGGGACTCATATGTGATGTGTGGAGATTGGTCCCAGTTTTTTGCCTGATTAAGCCTAATTTACACCCAATTGTATTCATAAAAGTCAACACGCAGTGATAGTATATTGTTAATATAACTGAATTATTTACTAAATTAAATTTTAGGTGTCAAACAGTCAAGTACCATATCCTCTACACAACACTAACCGTATTTTACAACTATACGGAACACAAAATGGACACAATGATTGATAATAAAGGTCATTCACACATTCTTGCCTCCTCATCAGCGATAAGGCTCCCCTTTCTGAGATCTACAAACATGCATCTAGCAACCACAATATTTCGGCAACCATACAGCCACACAATTACACGATTTCTCATCAGCACGCGCTTTTTTAAATAGGTGAAGCTAAACTTTATTGTGTATTGATTAAATACAATTATTCATCGAAATTCGCGTTATAGCGCAACAGTTGAAAACTAAGCCAGAATAGTTTGTCTACTGGGTTTGCTGCTTGTAAGAAATACACTCGCTACGCATCTTAAGTTGTTGATTGTTGAGAATAGCTTCTTTGACAGTCGGTAGTTACCTTAATCAGCATACTGAAAATAAAAAGCCGCACCTCTCGTTTACCTCTTTTAACGAAGTTCTGATGAGAAGTCATGAATTATTTTATATGGCTTAATTTATGTGCTCATAATTGTTAAATCATCGTCACCCCGTTCATTCACCAGTATTTGTTTGCATCTGTCATCTCTGAGTGACTATAATTATAATATTACGTTTGGTATAAAACTGGCTGTGTATTTGTTTCCCCATGCGTTTACATAACAGGAGACCCTGGGATAATGAGAAGTCCTTCTGCATGGCTAATTGGATGCAATGGTCCTTTGACACACATTCCTCTAGTGACTGCCCTTTTCACACATGGTTTTTCACACGTTAAGACAAGAGTATTATGAAATTGATAGGTGAGTGTTTTCAACGTAACTGTGGTGTCGTGACCTTAGGCAGGTAAGTGTTTTGAAATTAATTTTAAAATAATTTGGAGTGTCTTGAAATTAATTTCAAAACACTACCGTAGTGTTTTCCAAGGTGAGTGTTTTGAAACTGCTTCACCGGGCCCGCAGGCTAGCAGTTATGCGGAACGCCGGCTGTAAACAGTAAATTATTATGTAATAACGTCTACAGCAGAACTGTCAGCGCAACAGCGACTGGAGCAATATTTCAGTAGTTGCTCGTGGAGTTGACTCGGATATGCCGTGCTGTTTGCAAATGTTGGTGTAGGAGTCTATTGTGAGGCAATCAATATACGACCTTACGTGATTTAGGAGAGCAATAAAGTAGACGCACAGAAGCACTGAAGAAGGCGGTGTTGTGTTGTATGAAGTGGACCATAATGCGCTAAGCGGCAGCACTTTAGTTAGGATAGGCCGATTATATGTCGCTCTCTATCGCGTCTTATAGTTATACTACAATGTATGTGTGTTTGTGTTTGTGTGTGTGTGTGTGTGTGTGTGTGTGTGTGTGTGTGTGTGTGTGTGTGTGCGCGCGAGCGCGCGCGTGAGGGTGTGCGCGCGTGCGTGTGTGTGTACGTGCATGCATGCATGAGTACGTACATAAATTAATACCCACGTTGAAAAGTGTGTTTATGGATGGGTTATTAATGTTTATTTAACACATCATGTTTAAATTGCTTTACAAATTTAATTTTTATTTACAAAAAATAAATTTCAAATGTCATGTCTGGAAAATAAGTTGTTTGAGACAATTTTATATAACATCTAGACAAAATATAATTTCGTAAATAAATATATGAAAATAGGAGGCAGGACGGCGACAATTGTTCATCAGACATACATATATAATTCTGATATAACAAACATAGTTTTGTAAATAATATTAAAAAATATACTGTTTGCTACAGGTTGCAAATGCATATTATACTTTTCAATTTACCAGGTATTTATTTATTGTATGTGACAAAGTAACTAACTAACTCTAACACTGTGTTTATAAAAATCGTGTTGCATCAATATTATTTTATGTGACCTGTTTGTTAGCAGGTAGTGTAGCCGCGACGACCACCCGTTGACCTCACCGCTATGTCGGCTAAAGTCGACAGACCACGCCGCTTTAAACAAAGCAATGATTAACTCGAAGCGCTACGTAATAAATTTGGCGATACAACTTGGCGAGCGGGCGGATTAATCTGTTGACACAATACCATGTACTCGCTCGTTGGACTGCATCGTCTCAGCCGAACAATACACGGCGGTAGGCGCTGCTGGCCAAGTTACGAAGTTCTCTCCTTGCATGTCGAGACTCTGCAATCACAGACTGAGTTCTGGAATGGTTGCGACCGGTAGCAACCAGGATTGTAGTTCAGTTTGCAACGATGCTTGAACGCTGGGATATACGATCTTCTTTGCAGTGCAGTGCAGTGGCTGTTGAACTTGTGTGCGCGTAACGGATAGACTGACACCAACAACGTGAGTAGAATACAAATGTGAGACGGCGATAGCGGTGGCTGTTGTAACACATACGGAGGTAGGAAAATAACGTGTTACTGTTGGGTTCATCTTCGGTTAGTTTAGTGTGATCAGAACGTCCGACTCACAACCAGATAATCGGGGTTCCAATCAACGTGCTGTTGGTTCAAAGCATGAACCATTTCGTTCACTCTGCGTACCCTCGGTTCACGTGATGTTTGAATGAGTGCTTGGCTATCTAGACATTGAAAAATACATGTGAACGAATAACCTTTACGGAGAAATTGCAGCGTGGCTGAAAGCTTCCCAGATAATTTGAATATTGATACGGACTGGTGTATCAGGAGATGAATGGTAAAGAGCTTTGAAAGACCCGAAGGTCTGGATGCCGCGTTATAAAATAAGTTACCTTTAGAAATCTGATTAATCAAGTCTGTCTTTTCAGGATCACCTTTTGTCTAAGGTTATTCAAGTTCAAGCACATGTCGCGTAATTAAAGTAGCTATAGTTAAATGCCGTAGCAAGGATCATGTTCAATACGTATACAACAAATTTAATTGACACAGTTTGGCCTAAGTTACACATACGCGCTGTCACGGATATAGAGGCACAAACATAACAGGAGACCCATATATAGAGGCACAAATGAATGTGCATCAAATGTAACGCTCGTATACACACCAATACACAACATTTCCACACGCGAATATACATGCACACGCACACACACACACACACACACACACACACACACACACACACACACACACACACACACACACACACACACACACACACACACACACACACACACACACACACACACACACACACACACACACACACACACACACACACACACACACACACTCACACACACACACAGACACACACACACACACACACACACACACACACACACACACACACACACACACACACACACACACACACACACACACACACACACACACACACACACACACACACACACACACACACACACACACACACACACACAGACACAGACACAGACACACACACAATGACGACGTCAAACACACTCAGACAGAATCATGCACACTGATCGCATCCTGTACATTTTGATCGCATCCTGTGGATTTTGATGGCATCCTGCGCGTACTGATTGATTAAAAAACACATTGAAAATAAGCATAATCCTAAAATAAAGTCAACGCATAACGACGATAATATTATTCAGAGAGAGAAGTGAAAAGTCGTGTTGTTTAACACGCGAGTTCCTGCAACAACTGTTGCCATTCATTCGATGTCTTTGAAGGAACATGGAAGCATGCCATTTCAATCCATCTGGTTAGCGCACGACCAAACGTCGATGAAGATTCTGCACACACGGAATAATGATCTCTCTCTCTCGTCGAGCAAATAACAGCACGTTGAGGAGGGACGAAAGGACGGGGGAAAAGGGAGGGGAAGAAAGAAGGGAATAAAAGGTGGGGAAGAAAAGAGATGATGAAGGGAGGGGAAGAAGAGAGGGGAAGAAGGGAGGGGAAGAAGGGAGGGGAAGAAGGGCGGGGAAGAAGGGAGAGGATGAAGGGAGGGGAAGAATGGAGGGGAAGAAGGGAGGGGAAGAAGTGAGGGGAAGAAAGGAGGGGATAAAGGGGGGTGAAGGGAGGGGATGGAGGGAGGGGAAGAAGGGAGGAGAAAACGGGAGGGGAAGAAGGGAGGGGAAGAAAGGAGGAGATTAAGGGAGGGGAAGAAGGGAGGGGAAGAAGAGAGGGGAAGAAGGATGGAGGGTGGAAGGAAGGCGGGGGCGACGTAGGCAGGGAATGATGGAGGGAATGACGAAGAAGAAAGGGAAGGAGGGAAGGAGAAGAAAAGAGGAAAGGGGGGATGAAGGAAGTAGCGAATGTGGAAAGAACGGAAGTAGGGATTGTTGCAATACGGTTTTCCAGCTAAAAGAGGTAGCTCATATACATTCGGATGCAAAGCCGTCGGATTGTGTCCTGACACAACCTCCTCCTCTTCCTTATCATTACCATCATCGTCGTCGTCGTCGTCGTCGTCGTCGTCGTCGTCGTCGTCGTCGTCGTCGTCGTCGTCGTCGTCGTCGTCGTCGTCGTCGTCGTCGTCGTCGTCGTCGTCGTCGTCGTCGTCGTCGTCGTCGTCGTCGTCGTCGTCGTCGTCGTCGTCGTCGTCGTCATTATCAATTAATGAGTCGTGCAATCACGCTAGGCGTGTTTTGATGGCTACATGTGCTACATCTCAGTACTAAAACCAAATATTCAACCAATTACCTTTCGTCAATCGTAGAATACTTTACACTACAGCCATCGCTATCTCAATTGTTCAATCTGTTATCCATGTAACACGCATCATGTTTAAACAAAACATCGCTTCAGTGCGCATTTAACAGCCACTAATTCCGCCCAAACATATGTTTGCTTAATGACCTGTAAGCCGTGTAAGCCAAGGCCAAGGGAATGCATTCACCAAGTGGCATCATTAATTGGATTTGTCAAAGTTAGCTTATTGAGCTGATTGCAATTAAGTTGACGACGGCATTTTCATGGACCACTTGGACAAACACGGGCTTAGTACTGTTTAGTACCAATGACAATACAAATAACAATACAAAACACGGGCTTAGTACTGTTTAGTACCAATGACAGTACAAATAACAATACAAAACACGGGTTTAGTACTGTTTAGTACCAATGACAGTACAAATAACAATACAACATTAATGTTCGTCAAAGTGCACAATCCGGTTCGTCGGTTAAAAATTAAATTTAGCAATTAAGCACAAACAAATCTAACCCATTGTTTTGACACATGGCGAAACAATCTGTGCCAACGGGTGCTGGATCGGCCTTGACATTACTTACACGTCGGTTCGACCGATTTGTGTATTCCGTTGCTAGAGTTGTTATTTCTCTTTACTACCAGCAAAGACATATTAATATAAATTCTTAATACGTCTTTACTACCAACAAGCGTTATTGTAAGAACGATATATGTTTGGTAATACGATAATTCAGTAATTGTTTGCTTTCTTTTCGTAATTTTGGAAAATCATTGTTCCCACTAACAATTTTAAAGAACAATATTACGTTTAGTGCATTCGTCATCTATTATAATTCTTTGAGAAGTATCTTCACATTACTGCAATAATACGCAATCTTAGGCCCCTCTATTGCAGATAGCAGATGTCGTTGTAGATTATGTTCATACAATTATTAATCGTTGATGCAAATATAAACGTTTAAGCAGTAGATCTTGCATATTTTCTTTGTTATATTTTTGTGATGGCCTACAACATCATAACTACCTAATTTTAATAAATTATAGTAACAATAATATTAACTTTCATCTACGATGTCGTGATCACCCACTTATCATTCAGTTGAGATGTCATGGTTACTTATATCGTGCAGCTGAAATTTTATTATAAATAGTAGAATCAATTACTGAATATATTTCGTAAAGGCGGCCTGTCAGTTCCTCTCCCCGGAATTAGCGGGCGTAGCAATTTGTAACAAGAAGACTGCGTTGGGAAATAGGACATCGCTGAACATCAAAGAGTATTCAGTTAACTCAGCCCGAATCGGCCGAATTTCCAATAAAGCGTGTTTTAAAACTACATGTTTTGCTTACTGTTTGTACGTGCTCCGGGGTCGTATCTTCCAAATTGCGAACATTGTTACGGGTTTGCTGAACACAGTTGGGAGGACAGTATACCTTTAACATTATTAGTATATATTCTTAAGAACATTATTTAAATTAATAAATGGAAAACCTGGAACAGACTGCGTCCTTTTAATACACTTCATAATACATCCAACGATTAACTGACCAGTATGACCGTTCACATTTGAACTACACGACTTCGCCATGACAGGGATATAACGTGCACAGGTCAAGCGATCTTATTCAGAGGCGAACGTGAATACAGGTCCATTAATATTTGCATATGTTAAGAAGAAATCCATACAAGAAAGTACTACGATGAAGAATATTTAGTAATAAGATTGTATTATCCAATCCATATTTCGGAATATCACGATTAGTTTGTAGGCAGTGTACATATTACGTAGGCATTAATTGTTTAATTATAATTTTCGCAAATACGATATTGAATTAGTACAACAACTGTGCTGGTCAGGTGGACCTTACGTAAATATCAGCATTCAATTTAACCCCTTTCTAACACAATACTACCTTCTTATTCCATACGTATTACCATCATACAATATTTTGGATACTTTTGGTTGTATTCTAGTATTATTTTTTTTGAATTATTGTAGAATTGACGGTTTGTTAAAAACACATTGACTGATTGATTAGTAACTTCAAAATGTGGGTCACCTGAAGGTCATGGGCCGTCCCGATCGAGTGTTGACGTCAGCTAACTTGCTGCCGACTGCAGCGAAGCAGCAAGGAACGTTGAAAGCTCCGGATGTGGAGACAGTGAACGGAGGAAGGTGGTCGCGCGTGCGCAACGTGTTAATACCGTCATCAGTCAACGCCAACCTAAGGACACCGGTCGACCAGGTGGGTTTCCGTGGTAATTTAGACGTTCTATTTGCCACTTGCTACTTACTGGACTAATATTGTTGTTTAGTTTCAATAGTTGATTTTGATCAGTTGCTATTTAATTCGGCACCGATGCATTGTGTTTGAGCGGGTTGTTTTACGTGGAAGTGTTACGTGTAATGTCTACGATGTCGTGGTCGGTTCTTGTAAGAGTTTGTCTATGATGTCTAGTTGTCTCGTAGGTGTCTTTATACGATGCTGTGTTTAATATCTTGTAGTTGTTTCTCACCGATATCTTGATCGATGTCTTCTCTATCTTATAGATGCCTTTCTGCAATGTTATAGATGTCTTTCAATGAACTCGTTATGGTTATAGTTATAGATGTCTTTGAACGATATTGTGATCGATATCCTGAAGATATCTCAGCGATGTCGCGTTCAACATCTTTCAGCGACGTCGCGTTCAGTACCTTTCAGCGATGTCGTATGCAGTATCTTTCAGCGATCTCGCGTTCTGTATCTTTCAGCGATGTCGCGTTCTGTATCTTTCAGCGATGTTGTATTCTGTATCTTTCATCGATGCTCTATTCTGTATCTTTCAGCGATGTTGTATTATGAATCTTTCAGCGATGTTGTATTCTGTATCTTTCAGCGATGTTGTGTTTTGTATCTTTCGGCGATGTCATGTTCTGTATCTTGCAGATATCTTTCAGAAATGTGGCATTTGCTATCTTGTAGAGACTTCCAGCATCTTATGTATTCTCAGATATGTCTTTATAAGCGTAAAACTTCAGTTCAGATGTCGCAGTTATTGGTATCGACAGGTGCAATCGTGTGTTATCATTAGCAGTAAAATGCAAATGTTTGGAGCAGTTCTATGAAATTAACATCAACATGTGGGTCACTTATAGGGCATGGTTCTTCCTGATCGGCGTGTGTCACGGCAGTTAACGTTGGCAAACGCGATACCGGCTGCAGCGAAGCTCCAAGGAACTCTGAAGGCTCCTGACGAGAACGAAGAGAATGATGGGAGGTGGTCACGTGTGAGGAACATTGTATCGTCGACCAGCGTTGCTCGTCAACATTCTCTCGAGCAGGTAGCATTGCAGTTACATTTCATGTTATGATAATAGAACGATAATAATCGTACTACTATCGAGCTTATTTATGCAGGCATGTTAACGCTTTCCTCTTAGACGTAAGACCTATGTTCTTTTCTTCAAAATACCTCATATTTCAAGAGTTACTGGCGTGCCAAGGATAGGGTCTCATTTGTTGACTACGTAACACGTAAGGTAAGCAGACAATAAAGATGCACGGTGTCCTTCGTCAGAACGTCAGTACGAACACAGCGGGAAATCGTGCAGCTTCTAGCGTGAGATCACGGCTTTGTCAAGCAAGACTGTAATACAGAAGATTTTTAGCGTGCTGTAGCACGGGCCTTTTGCTAGTAATAATAATGTTTATTTCAACAACATCAACAGTAAACATGCAAGCACAATTAATTGTTAAGCGTTGATAGTACATGTTGAAACAGGACAAGAATATGTGTAATACCAAAAATAGACAAGCGAGCGAAAAATGAACAACCAAAAAAACACCCCAAAATGCGTTTTTGAACGAATGCTAATACCATTACTGTTCGTCGGATCCCAACAATCTTGATATCGTTTGAAAGCTTACGCTTTCGGCTATTCAAGCATATAAATGGTGTCCTGATAATCCTTCCTAAAATACAATATAAACGGGCCTACAAGCGTGTCTGTTCCTGTGTCTTAGACACTGCGATCGAAGGTGGTTCGTCGACACAGTTCACCAATGTACCGATTGAGGCACTGTTAAAGGTCCATCCATTTTCAAACGGCTGCTAAAATGACACACTCGAAGTAGGCTTGACGTCACAATTATGTATATCAACCAACCAACCAACCAACCAACCAACCAACCAACGCAACGAATTTTTACCCGGTGATTGGCGTACGTAATTGTGACGTCACGCCAACGTAGATATATATCGTTTTTTTCAAACCACATCAGTTTTGCCGCCATTTAAAAGTGGGTGAAGCTTATAATATGAAATCAAGAAATGGTGAAGTGCGCATGTATGAACCTATGCAAATGAGGAAAACAGCGCCGCAATCGGAAGATTAGTGTTCTGAGTACCCACCGCCAACATCATTCGGTACCGTACAGAACACAGAAAACGGCATGATTGTAGATCCGTTTATAACTGTTCTATGAACGGTTACCGGGAAATCTAGTTGACGCTAGAATAACAAAAAGTGCATCCTTTCAAATGATACCAAGATCGTCTGGATAGGACGAGCCGTGAGGGTGCTAGCGACCTAGAATTTCATGTTTTAGACTTGTTTCGAGTTGTTAATTTTTCGCTCGCTTATCTATTTTTTGTAATACTCATGTGGCTTGCCATATCACTTACTACAATTATAGTAAATAATATGATTTTTATTACGTATTATATTATAACAGTATTACTATTTTACAAGTGCTTAAGCGTGGGTTGTACGTTCCAATACTAAGTGTATCGATTAATGTGAATAATTTAGATGTTCCGTTTATTATTTGCTCGACTATATTGTTTTATTATTTCGACAATTGCTCTATATTTCATTTACTTTTGGTTTGCTTCCTCATATATATATATGGCAATTTTTAATTTGTTCTGGTTCGTTGTTGTTGTTCTCCTCCTGATTCCCTGTCGTCAGGGGTGAGGCTGGCCTCGATTCCCTGTCGTCAGGGGTGATGTTGGCCTTGATTCCCTGTTGTCAGGGGTGAGGTTGGCCTTGATTGCCGGTTGTCAGGGGTGAGGTTGGCCTTGATTCCCTGTCGTCAGGGGTGAGGTTGGCCTTGATTCCTTGTTGTCAGGGGTGAGGTTGGCCTTGATTCCCTGCCGTCAGGGGTGAGGCTGGCCTTGATTCCCTGCCGTCAGGGGTGAGGCTGGCCTCGATTCCGTTCCTCGATTTCAGTTTTCTTTTTCTTCTTTTCCCTTACTGATCTTGCACTGCTCTCTCCACCAGCTGTCTCCATTCCTCTCTATCTTTTGCTCTCCTTCGCCACTCCTCTCCCAATCCTTCCAAGTTTCTCTTTACGCAGTCCTCCCATCGCAATCTAGGTCTTCCTCGGCTACTTTTCCGCTCCACTCTCTGGGCATCTGCTCTCTTTGCCAGCCGTTCTCCTCCCATTCTCTCCATATGCCCAGCCCACTTAAATCGACTCCTCACCAGCTTCTTCTTAAGGCTTTCTTTTACTCCAACCTCCTTCCTCAATTCCTCCATTCTTCGCTTATCAGTTCTCCTCACTCCCGCAATTTTTCTTACCCAGTTGTTTTCACAAACCTATACCCTCTCTTGTTGTTTCTCCGTCGGTGCCATCATATCTAAGCCATACAGGTATGCCGGGGTAACACATGAACACAGCACCTTTCCTTTGAGTTTACGTCATATGCGTCTGTCTCCCACTACACCTATCATTTTCCTCCAAGCGTTTGCCCCTGCCTTTATTCTTCTGCGAATTTCGGTGTCTGAGTTACCGTCCACGCATATCGCTCCAACCAGGTATACAAAATGTCTCTTTGTTTTAGTTTCTTCCCCTCCAGGTGTATTTCCAGCTCTTTGTTTTGCTGCCCCGCCCAAATTACTTCCGTCTCCTCTAAACTAACTTTCAGTCCATGTCTGCTGAACATATCCTTCCACTCTGTCAGTTGTTCTTGGAGATCTGCTTCCCCGTCCGCTACAACTGCCAGACCGTCTGCATACAGTAGCTTCGGAAGATATCTCTCGTACCAGTCTTTCTGCTTATCAGTCTC
The DNA here is from genome assembly GCA_963995525.1 of Escarpia spicata. Taxonomy (NCBI): domain Eukaryota; kingdom Metazoa; phylum Annelida; class Polychaeta; order Sabellida; family Siboglinidae; genus Escarpia; species Escarpia spicata. The sequence goes on from OZ023215.1 coordinate 18,471,317, forward strand.
CCGATTTCCCCTTCCGCTACTGCTCTTATTCTGCCATCCAGGATTCTTTCCAGCATCTTCAACATTTGGCTTAGCAAAGTAATGCTTCTGTATTTTTCAGGGTCACGCACGTCTCCCTTTCTTTTCCATACTGGGACAATCAACCCCGTTTTCCACACTTCTGGGATCTTCCCCATTCTCATGCAGTTATATGCATTGGTTTTACGTGGAAATGCTACGCGTGCGCTCGCGGGCGTGCATGCGTGTGTGTGTGCGTGCGTGCGCGCGTCTGTGTGAATTTTGTATATCTGTCTGCCTGTCCGTGTGTGTGTGCTCGCTTGCGTAAGCTTGAGGGTGGTCGTGCGTGTATGCGGATATGTATGCATGAACGTGTACATGTGTGTATAGGACCGTTGTGTGTACACATTTGTGCTGCTGTAACAAAAATGACAAAGAACACATCTTTCTTTTCTTCTTTGTTTCTTTGTTTCTTTCTGCCTTTCCTCTTTTTACAAACCATTGTGCGTTCCCTGCAGCAGCACCAGATGGCGTGCAACGCGTTCAGCGACAGCATTAAGATGAGGCTGAAGAGGATGGGACGGATGGCATCACAGGCGCGCCTCCAGCGGGAGTCTGACGAAGAAAGGCAGCAGCAGTCGGGCGCAGAGTCGAAGCCCGAACATGCACAACCTCGACCTGTGTTGAGACGACGACTATCCGTACGCAACCGACTTGAGGTATGTTCATTTCCTTACGCAAAAAGATTGTCAGAAAACATCGTCCTGCCTTTGTTTTGTTTTGTAGTACAGCGTATAGGTCAGAAAAATGACGGAATTGTGCACTTTCTTTTTTATAGAAGTAAGACACTTACCACAGTGTTTTATACGTACCAAGGGAACCAGTTTGAAGACTGGAGGCACTCCAGATTTTGCTGCTTTAAGAAATTGCAGCCATTTAAAAAATGGCCGCCAAATTCAATTTCACCATATCATAATAACCGCATAACAGAGAGCTATATTTTGTGTCCATATATAAGTTTTACGGGTTAGAGATTTCAAATGTTTTATTTTGGATTTCTCCGACATTTATATCCGCTATTTTCAAAGATGGCGGATATCAATACAAATGTAACGATATCTTAACTGATACGTGACGTAAAGCTTAGAATAAATAATAAACATATTCGCACTCAATTATGAAATCACTTGTATGCAGATTGTAGATCATTTGATGAGTAATGCGTATTAATATATTCATGGACGCAATTTGCAACAACCTTTTCCAATAGCTTTGATACAAAATTGAGATTAGAGATAGGACGATAATTCTTTAAGTAATGTTTGCATATACTTTGTGTAACAGCATTGATCCCCTGTGCAGATGACATATGTGTATATGCATTGATCCCCTCTATAGATGATGTATGTGTATCTACATTGATCCCCTGTATATATGACGTATGTGTATCTGCATTGATCCCCTGTACATATGTATATGTGTAATGGCATTGATCCCCTGTATATATAACGTATGTGTAACTGCATTGATCCCGTGTACATATGACATATGTGTAACTGCAATTATCCACTGTACATATGACATATGTGTAACTGCATTGATCCCCTGCATAGATGATGTATGTGTATCTACATTGATCTCCTGTATAGATGACGTATGTGTAACTGCATTGATCCCCGGTACATATGACATATGTGTAACTGCAATGATCCCCTGTACATATGACATATGTGTAACTGCATTGATCCCCTGCATAGATGATGTGTGTAACTGCATTGATCCTCTGCATAGATGACGTATGTGTAACTACATTGATCCCCGGTACATATGACATATGTGTAACTGCAACGATCCCCTGTACATATGACATATGTGTAACTGCATTGATCCCCTGTACATATGACATATGTGTAACTGCATTGATCCCCTGCATAGATGATGTGTGTAACTGCATTGATCCCCTGCATAGATGACGTATGTGTAACTACATTGATCCCCGGTACATATGACGTATGTGTAACTGCAATGATCCTCTGTACATATTACATATGTGTAACTGCATTGCTCCCCGGTATCGATGACATATGTGTATCTGCATTGATGCCCTGTATACATGACATATGTGTATCTGCATTGATCCTCTGTACAGATGCTGCGAGATGGATCATGGGGCAGGATGCCCCGGATGCTGCAACTGTTCGACTGCCCGGCTCTGGGCGTCGATAGACCAAAGAAGAGGATCCTCAACACACGCTTCAAGAAAGGACAGGTCAGTGTGACTCAAGTATACGCACTCACTGACATATACATACAGTGGTTACAGCGTCAAACTCTCAGTCGAGAAATTCCAGGTTCGAATCTTCTTGCTGTCGTTTCGAACCTTGGACAAGTTCATTCACTTTATATTGCTGCAGTTCACTCAGCTGTATGAATGAGTACCTGGCTATAGACAGTGGTGAATATTTGTATAACAATGATAGTCTTCGCGCAGTGATTGCAGCGTGGCTGAATGTATTACAGGAAAGTTGAGATGGTGTTAATAATTGGATGCGTTGCTTACAATTTAGACATTTTGCAGGGGAAACATTAAGATAGCAAACAACTGTTCGCGCTTATTAAATGCAATTGGCGCTCCCTAAGCCTTCAACGTATTCATTCTGGTTTTACGGACCTCATATTAAAAATGAAGAACATACAACCCCGGTTTAGTTTAAGCTTATAATCAATTTTATACATACTGATAGTAATAATAATAATAAGATAACTTCTATTGCGCCTAAATCCTTGGAAACCAAGCTCAGAGGCGCATCAAAACAAAATAATTGTTTAGAACTGGTCACGTGTTTCGGTATATTAAGGAGCGATCGGCCGTGAGTGGTCATTCGCTACTGGGTATTACCAGATGTTTGGTCAGCCGCAATGCGACAATGCGTGTTGTGGTCACTACATCCAGTGGACTGAACAAACGTAATCAGACCAATCAATAGGCTAATGAATAAATGGAATCAAGTGCGACGCGACAATAATATTCAATACGCCACTGCCACAGCGGTAAAGAAGAAAGACAATGACATGCGTCGGACTTATATAGTATCTAAATTATTGGAATCACGGATTTTGGATTGTACAAACAAGGCGAGAGTGCGAGCTGACACCAGTAGCTGACACCGCCTCACGCGCGGGGGTTGTCGTCAGCACCTTCTTTATAACAAGAGTTCTTGTAACCAGAGGCAACAGCAGCAGCAGCAGCAGTAGCAGTAGCAGCAGCAGCAGTAGTAGTAGCAGCAGCAGCAGCAGCAACAACAGCAGAAGGCAGAAGCAACAGCACTACCACCACCATCACCTTAGCGACAACACAGAAACCAGCAAAAATAACAATAATAACAATTATAACAACAACAACAACAACAACGACGACGACAACAAAGACAACAAAGACAACAAAGACAACAAAGACAACAAAGACAACAACGACAACGACAACGACGACGACGACGACGACGACGACGACGACGACGACGACAACAACAATAACCACCACAACAATAATATTAATAACAACAATAACAATATCAATAACAATACAAATCACAACAACAACAACAACAACAACACAACAACACAACAACACAACAACACAACAACACAACAACACAACAATACAACAACAACACAACAACACAACAACAACACAACAACACAACAACAACACAACAACACAACAACAACGGTTGCAGCAACAGTAACCGTAGCTACAGCAGCAGTAGTAACAATGGCAACAGCAGCAACAGCAGAAGCAGCAGCTGTAACTCAGTTCTAGGTGCCACGATTGTCCAGTGTTGTTTTGTTTGTAGGCCCGTCTTCTCTTCCGTGCCCACGCTCGCCGCGTCTTCATGCTCATCCAGTGGATGGCCGCATTCAACGGGTAAGACACAAAGTCTGATCTCCTCAAACAACCTTGTCATATATTTCCAATGTTATACTTAAATACCAAAGTATAGTTGCGTAAATGAAACGTTTATCAGACCACTCCATTAAGTGTACGTGTGTATATTATGCACTTTTAATATTCAATAGAGTATTTCCCGTATATTTACTGTATATATGTATTAATACATATACTTTGGATCGTTGATGCGCCTCTGAGCTTGGTTTCCAAGGATTTAGGCGCAATAGAAGTTATCTTATTATTATTATTATTATTATTGTAAGTGCATCTTCTCCAAGACGTCGAGGTCGACTAGCCTCTTTCTAGGCTCGTTTCATTGGACCAATATTATTGGCCTCTGTGCGACCAACTGCCATTGTAATAAAGAAACACATAAATAGTTAATAAAAGCTATGTACTTTTTGCAGGGACAAATTATATGGTGAAACATTCTCCACACATACAAATTTAAGATCAAACTACTCTAATGATGGTAACAGTTTCCCTTGGGTTGTTGCTCCTCGGGTGGGTATAAGCGCTCACGACACCGGGCCCTTATCGGTAATCAAATTTCGCGTATTTTTCTATGTGAAATATAACGTTATAAAACGGGAAAGAAAAAGAATACCATTAATCAGCGTCCTTATTAAAACGAATATCTTATCTTTTTTACTATCGATACTAAGTATGTGCGAACTCAGCAGACAACTTTTAGGCTGACATTTTGTTATATGTAAGTGAATATAATGAATGTGTGTAATTACAATTATACAACTGTATAATATAATGAATAAACTAACACAAACGAACATTTTTCGCCATTTCCGGTGTACGCACGCAGACCCAACCAGAAACGGAAGGAGATGCAGACGTTCATGGACATTGCGCACGAGATGGAACATGTGTCAGCAATGAAACACCGCGAAGAGGCGACTGGATTCTCTTTCAACCCGAACCATTACAAGGCCAACAAAGAGGTATGCCAGCCGAGATTATATTGTTATAACTACCAGTTAAAACAACACGGACAGCAGTTTCACAGTCAATTAACTTTTTATCGTAACTATCTCGTCCACCTTAAACGAACCTCTCCAGACGTCTACTGTTTTATCGGGATATTCGTATTCCCCGGTATTATAGTTTACTTAGTTCACAGTCAAATAACCTTTTCCCCTATGCTTCGGTCTCTGTCGGCGAATGTCTCCAGACATCCGCTCGATGGCGACACTGTTGTCATTCTGCGCAGTGTTGGGAGTGACAACGTCAGCACTGTGCAGTAGGACGGCCGTGTAACAGCAATTGTATGAAGAAGTAAACTGACAGCAAACGAACCGTTACGAGAAAAACAATCAACAACTTTGACTGTGAAACACCTCGATAGAATAACGATTTGAACCATCCAGTATGCTAAACCTCTTCACATCGATTTATACATCCAAAAGTCTCAACGAAGGACCTGGATTCTTTGGTCTGTCTTCAGATTGTGATATCACAAGACGTGAAGAAACTACTCACGCTGGCTTCCAACTGTAGAACGAATGAAATGGTGCAACGGGTATGAGATTTACTGTTCATCTTTAGATTGGCATTAGACTGTTTCAGCTATAAGTTCCAAGCAGTGAGAAATAGCCGATTAGGCGCAGTATGTTTCTTGCCCGGATTTTCTACCAATGGGGGTGTTCTAAACATACAATTACAGTAAACTATTATTAGCTTTTCAGCGTTTCCATGTCCAGGGAATTTATAACTGTACTCTATATATCTTAATTACATCGTACATACAACGCACGTACACATGCACGCACGCACGCACGCACGCACGCACGATCACTCACACGCTCTTACGCACGCACGTACCCCAGCACCCAAACACACACACACGCACACGCGCACATGCGCACACGCGCACACACGCAAACACGCACACACGCATACATGCGCGCGCGCGCGGGCGCACACGCACACGCACACACACACACACACACTAAATATCTCACGCACAGGGACGAGGTATGCTAGAATGTCATAACCTACTAATCCACAAGTAACCTGGGCCAACAGTGTTGGTGTGAGGTCTGTACGTACCATACTCGTAAATCGTTATAACGAAACACGTACAATGCATATTCCAGATCGTACACAGTCTACAGGCCATGTCGTCCTTCTCCGAATATCCACTGCACATGCAGGAGAAACTTGGGCGAGTCGCCTGGTATGAAGAGTACGTACCAAACATCAACATTCCATTCTCGTTTTTAAATATCATTTAAAATATTTAATATTATAGTAAACATTCTGACCAGCTAACAATATAACATAACATAATAATAAGAAATTATTTGTTAATTAATTTAATAATTCACTGCCATCGGAACGTGGTGAATACTGGGGGGCTGAAGCTGTCCAAAAACCTCCAATTGCACCCCCCGAGGCTCGCCAAAAACCTTCCACCTGGAGGTTCTCAAAAATCCCAATGTCACCTTGAGGGTAGCCGAAAACCCCACCTTGAAGCTCTTAATGACTCTTCATTTGAGGCTCTCCAGAAACACATTGAAGCTCTTCAAAAACCTCCATTTGTAGCCCCCGAGGCCAACAAAAACACCTTCAAGATCTTAATATTTGGGGGCTAATAGTATATCCAACCACCACCTAAAATATTGGAGTGGCTTAGCCCCAAAGCCCTCTCCCAGTTCCGACGTCTATGTAAAGTGTCAGTTAAGAACCGCCTTGTTTTTACCTCTAGTACGTGCGATTTATCACATGAATATTTGCCCTGGTGTTCTACAGGGTGGCGGCGAAGAGACTAATATTGCGCGAGGGACATCATGCAGAAAACTTCTACTTCATACTGTCAGGCCAGGGTACGTTGTCGTTGTCTTATAAAACAACTATTTGACCATGCAAATTGTGACGCGTTCCTAGTCACATTAACAGTTCTAGACGCCATAAAACATGGCGGTCCAGAGAAACGCCGCTAATTCAGTCGGCAGACTTTGATGTTGCTTCAACGTAACTATGTATTAATAATATATTTTGTTAGTTTGGAATAAAATTATCAACATTTTGTTTTACACAATTTGAATGCTGAGCTCTTCGTTAAACACGGCATTCACAACAGAATTATTAAAACAAATTACACCAAATTAATTGAATGACATATTTCCCTGAAAAAAAATTGGGCTAATTTATGTAACAAATGTAAAACAACGGACTTGCAATTAAAAATTTAATTGACATCCCTATCTTGGGACACGTGCAATTTGTCGTCATACCAGAAACAACACCGCTGATTTCCTTACTGTTTCAGCACTCGTGAAGAAAATTGTGAAAGACAGACGAGGCCGGCTAACTATGAATGTCATGGGACGGCTATCCAAAGGAGAGAGCTTCGGAGTAAGATACGGTTGTCTACAAACAATTAGTTCTTAGTTATAGCGTAGATTTGTAGTTGAAACTTCGCCACATTTTAGATTTAGTTCATATAAGTCGATTCCAAATACGGGTTGACGTGCAAATTTAAGATATATGTGTTTTAAACGAAAATCATAACAATCGTCCTACCTGTATTCAGCGTTGAAAGCATTACCGTATTTCATCAGGTTAATTATCTGGAGATACTACATCATACACCATTAACAGATACTGAAGTTTACGTTGTAAAATGAACAGAAATGACAACACATGCGCGTCAAACGCGGTGATTAAAATGCGCGAACTCGATGCGCGTTAGCAAGACGATTGGCTGACTTTAATATAGAGCTGGTAATAATGTTGAAAATAAAGGAGATTACATCAGACTTTTGCCTGCATTGACCAACATCTGGCATCCAACGAAAATAATGTCCGAAAAGATGTTTACGTCACTTGTGATCTCAATGAAAATCAATACATTAAACGGATGTGTTTGCTAAAAACAAGCCTCACTAAAACGTGGTGCCTATCACAAAGATAACCACGAATGGACGAAACATAATCAGTAGGAATAAGTTAATGTGTCAACACATAAATACAACGTCATATACAGAATTGTTCCATCATAATACATTGCATCTCGCGTGTGTATGTATGTGCATTATTGCGTTGTATACGATCAGCACGTACGCTTTGACGGAGTGGCTTCGTTGCGTTGCCTATTATGAATATGTAACGTAGCGAAACTACCGATATTCCTCAGTACATTTTCGATAACATTTCAGGAGATCGCCCTATTGTATCGGTTGCGAAGAACAGCGTCCGTGGAGAGCGTGTCGAACATGGCGCTCATCGTGATCAGGGGAGAGGATTTCAAAGATATCTTCATAAGTGGGGAAAACGGAGAGCCAGAACACGTGACATTTCTCAGGTGGGACCATCCGCAGTTGTATTGGCTCTCCCTCGTCTCCGTAATTTAGAGTAAGGCAGGCCTCGACTCTGGGCCTCAGTTCTCCCTTTATCCTCCATTCACTGTACCTGCATTTCTATCTCAACCAACTCTCTCCGTCTTCCCCGTCTCTGCCTCTCCACTCCTGTCCCAATTTCCACAAATCGTCCTTTATACAGGAGAGTCGACAAGCGAATAATATGAGCTGAGGAAGGAGGTTTGTGTAAAAGAAATGTTAAGAAAAAAGCTGCCGAGGAATCGTTTAATGTGAGCAGGACGTATGGAGCGAATGGGAGAAGAACGGTTGGCAAAGAAAGCTGATGCCCGGAGAATGGAAAGACGAGGACGACATAGACTGCGTTGGGAGGATTGTGTAGAGAGAGATTTGGAGAGAACTGGAGAATGAGAGCGAAGTACAGAGGGGAGAGGAGATGGCTGGAGACATCAGTGCAAGAACAGTACATGTAATGGGAAGAAAAAATAAAATTTAAAAAAAAACAGAAATCGAGGGCCAGTATCGAAAGCAGCCTCAGCCCGTCGTAAACGAAAAAAGAGGGCAACAACAGCAACAATAACAACAACAACGACGACGACAACAACAACGACGACGACGACGACAACAACAACAACGACGACGACAACAACAACAACGACGACGACGACAACAACAACGACGACGACATCAACGACGATGACGACGACGACGGCGACGACAACAACAACGACGACGACGATGGCGCAACAACAACAACAACAACAACAACAACAACAACAACAACGACACCAGCTCCACCACCAACAACGATAGTCTTCCCAACTCAGTTGCGGTCGTCACCTTCTCCTTCTGCCCTCTAGTCGGGCGGGCATCCGCTCTCTTCGCTATCCTTTATTCTCCAATTCATTCCTCGAGTAAAGCCCACTTTAGCCGACTGGTCAGAATCTTCTTCAATCTTTCTTTTGCGCCAACCTCCTCCTTCAGCTCCTCAATTCTTCGCTTGTCTAGTATCTTGTATACCAGTTATAAGCAGCAGTTAAAGTATGCACATATAGTTGTGTTTGGCATCCGTAGTTAAATTAAAACATTTTATATTAGAGGTTATAAATTCGATGGTTAAAAACATATTACCATGTAAATCCTAACGTATCGATATTCGTATCCATATTTTCCTAATAGACCTAATATATTGCTCAAATTATATAATGTAATCCTTGAAAAGCTATACATAAGTTACCTGTTATCAATTACACATGTTATGGTTGACTCAGGATGCAGTAGTCCTAGTAACGATACTTTTTGCAGGGGGATAAAGTTCTTGGAACGATGGCCAATCGACACGTTGAAAGATTCTCCAGAAATGACGTTGTTTCATTTCTTCAGGTAACATACGATTTCACTGGTACAGCCATAACATATGACAACGCACATCGAATTTAATTTAGAATGCTTTTTGTATTGAAGTTATTACACGATTGAGATTATCATTTATTTACCATTTGTATGTACATATTATGTGATATTGTGTTTAAGCTGGTTTATCGAAATGCATTCCACCATAGCACTGTGAGTTATATCCTACGTTATTATTACAACAAACTAATAAGCGTTTAAAGGGTACAGTTGGAGGTTTTTGGTGAGCCTGCAGTCGCAGGTAGAAACAAACACCCCCAAAATCAACGACGCTACGGGCCTGGTATTCAATGTCTGCACAAACCCCGTATTGTAGCTAAACCAGTGCTCTATTTGTCAGCTGAAACATGTCCCGAGCATTGTGTAAAAATCATCGAATATGCTACCAATCATCCACCCTGTTTGAAAGGAAAGATTTCCCAAGTTGTTCAGAAAGTGGATTGTCGACTCGTTTGATGATTCTTGTTTTTACAGACGCGGTCACGTGATTGTGCCGGACAGCGCAACGAACGAGTGGCTGTACATTGTCATGACGGTATGTGAAGTGACGTACCTAACTATAATCGAGCAAACGTATGTATGTATGTTTGTATATAATATTATGTCAATGTTATTAATTGAAAGTTAAGATTTGTTTAACTAAATTGAATGAAATTAGCCTCTTCCAGAAAAGTTTATTAATTGAATAAAATTAATTTGTGTATTTTGATAACATTAATTAATTAAATTAAATTAAGTTCAATGTTCCATCTAACAGGGGACCTGTCACGTCATGAAGGCGCTCGAAGCAGTGAAACCAGTAAGGACTCCCAACCGACGCATTCGCCCGGTTCTGCTTTGTGATATGGCCTGTCCTGAATATGGTACGTTATGGTCGCATCGACGCTACTATTACAGTATGTTAAGGTCGCATCGATGCTGCAGTTATGGTAAGTTGTGGCCGCATGTATGTTGCTGTTATGGTAAGTTATGGTCACATCGATGATGCGATAATGGTAAGTTATGGTCGCATCGATACACTGTCAAGATAAATTATGGTCGCATTGATGCTGTTGTTTTAGTAAGTTATGGTCGCATTGATGCTGTTGTTATGGTAAGTTATGGTTGCATCGTTGCTGCTGTTTGTGTTGTTTTTATGTTTTGTAGATTCGTAATACACTGACCAGTCAATAACATGCAAATATTAATAAATATATCAACATTGCCAATTTAACCCCTGCATCTTGGAGGAGATACTATCACACTGTCCCAAGGTTAGCGTATTGATACATACATATAAATTTTGCTGTCCGTTGCAGTGTCAAGGGTCGACTGTGGCAGGAGCAAATCAGCCAACTTCGATGCCTATCGGTCTTGTGATACAGATACAAAACTAGCAGCACCACACGAGGTATTCATCCTGCCGTTAATGTGGGATTGTCAGAGATCCCGTCTTACCCGAAGTACAGCCCCGTTTCCGGTCACATGCTCCCTTCAACTTTTGGAGTTGTATGGAGCTTGGGACCGGAAGCGAATACATATTTAGAGATTATAGATCCCATACGTAAGGGTAAAAAATACAATCTGCATAAAAAGTCAACGCACTTAACCACATGAACACCACAAGGGATTGACGGGAAAAGAACTAACCGGATTCAAGGTTATGCTAAATTATACAGTTCTTCCTTCATACAATGTTATAATATCATATAACATTACTTTCTGCAGTTGGATACAGTATTAGTTTGTTTGTGCGTATATTTGCTAATTTAGATTAGTTTCCCGGGTCGCAATAAAACATTTTTTCTCAAAATGAACTGAACCGGCGAAGATTCTTTGCGATTGGCTAGAATGTTGACTGGATCCTGGGTTCTCTCGCTTTATTTTCAACAAGGTTGGATTCGTGTGGAGCCGGAAATAAATGTTTGTTCCTCTATGAATAGTATGTGTTGTATTACATCGGAATCCCACACAATAACTCATTCTGACGCTTGCTTCGGCCTTACATATATCGGTGTAAATATGCTGTATTGTATTGAAAGTGCCGGCCTGTTGCGCGACATTCGCACCTGTGACGTCACATCTACGCACGCCAAAAAGCGCGCAAAATATGCTTATTCGATGAAAACTAGTTGCAAAGCCTAAAATATGGAATTATTCGTTTTTTGAATTCTACTAAGATTGTTGTGTTGGTGGAAAGGAAATATACAGCAGGATGTAATATAATAATTAATTAATTGAAGCACTATAGAGGCTTTCATTCCTTTTACCGACGCACAGTTCAACAGTGGTCACTGGTGGTCTTTCAGACCTACGAAACGGACGATGAAGATGACACACCGCCGGTTACTCTGCGACCAATTACATGTAGCGTAGCAAAGGTATTCACACTACAGCGTTCACTGACCGTTGTCACAGCCTTCATTCTTAGTTGTCACAGTGTTCACTCTTATTTGTCACAGCGATCAATCGCCATTTTTACAGCGTTCAATTGTCATTACCGCAGCGTTCACTTGTCATTACCGCAGCGTTCACTTGTCATTACCGCAGCGTTCACTTGTCATTACCGCAGCGTTCACTTGTCATTACCGTAACGTTCATTCGCCGTTGGTTGAAGTATTGACGAAAGTCCAAAATGGAATGTTGAAACATAGTGCTTGACGCTAACTTTTATAACGACGTATATTGTTATTATTATTATACAACACAGACAAGTTAGTTAGCATCCCGCACGATGGCTAAAGCATTGAAATTCACTGATCGAAAAAACCTTTTAACATCGACAGTATATATTTCGTTATACACGTCTGACATGTTGCATGTCGTGTATGTTGGTGCTAAATGTGTTTCTTTTTAGCCTAAGGAGAGCGAAAACGGGTTGGGATCTGACAGATCCACTATGGCCTCGGCACCCCCTGCGCGCTCAAGAAGCAAGTTTAAATACACGCCTCGAAATGCAAAGGTAACCATTTTACTTTACCTATTGTTATTCGTTTATGATGACATGTTTCTAATTTTATATTATTATTATTATTTATGAAGAGTTGTCTTTTAAAACCAGATATGTTCCATTAGCTCTGACGTAGCCATGTTGATGACGCAACTAATTGCCAGGTCGACATCTAAACTTCAGCCCATTGAATTCCGGTCACATGTTTTCTTAACAGAGCAAGAAAGTGGACAACAGCAACACAAAAAACAAGAACACGAGTGTATTATATATTATCTAATTATATGCGTAAGGATGTGACGGGCAAGACGAATGACGTCAACTAGCGACTGAATGACTACAACAGAAGAAATAGCAATGCACGGGTCTTCGTTAACGAAGATTTAACAAGTCGTAGGTCAATGTTGGCTTATGAATGCAGAAAACTGAAAAACCAAAAAAAGATCAACGACTGCTGGATTGCCAACGCTAAAGTTATGGTCAAAGACTTCAGCAATAAAATCAAAGAAATCACATGTGTAAATGATTTCCAGTTGTACATATGTAAGTGATCACCAGTTGTACATCTGTAGATGATCTCCAGTTGTACATATGTAAGTGATCACCAGTTGTACATCTGTAAATGACCTCCAGTTGTACGTTTTGTCAATGAAAGCACTGATAACTTGATAATCTGTAATACATTCAAGATTATGTGTGATTCTACTTTTTATGTGATTCTATTTATGTATTTTTATTTTTATGTATTGCTGGTCTTCTGTTGGTTAAAATTATTATCAACATGCTAATTCATATTCTAAAAAATTATAATTACATAATCTACTTATGCTGTATGACCAACTGCAATTAACAGTTTGCAGTATTGCTGATATATCTGATGATATATGGGCTATTCATGCCCTTTTGTTTTCTTTTCTTTTTTGTATGAATGGCATTTAAATAACTACTTTTATAACTAATCGTTTCTCTCCTCATAACATCAGTAATGCTTAATTACTTTTGATATTTTGATACTGGACTAATCAAGACATTATATCTCTTCTACTATTATTTTTAGATTGACAACTGTTAATCTATATGCAGTAACTGTTGATAACATAGCTCACCCCTTTCCCTGGCGCTACGCCTTATATTCATGACCCAACACCCAATCTGTCATGTTTTTTCTTATCTTTTATATTTATTTATTCTAAGTCTAGTCTTGACTACTCTGATATCTGCCCTGTCACACACGGAGTATTTCTTAACATTCACATATGCACAGGAAATAAATACACACAAATTCACTCTTTTGTAAAATACCTAACATACGTACAAAGGCTGGTTATATTATTGTTTTATGTCCGAACCTAAGCAGTGACTTCTAATGTGACATTTCTCTCCCACTTGGGAGGTATCCGAAACTGTTCCTTAATAAATCTTCTAGATATAAACAAAAATAGTACTGAACAAAATGAACCTCAGTTGATCCATTATTCTCCATACTATGACATCGATATGTTTCACAAGTTAGCACATAAAAATACTGATAATTTTAGTATCCTAAGCTTAAATATTCAATCCATTAATGCTAAATTTGATGAACTTGAACTTTTTGTAGAGCTTCTAAATACTAAACAATTTAAATTTAGCATTATATGTTTGCAAGAAATATGGAAGTCAAATCATGATGATTGATCTCAATTCAGTTTACACGGATATGATCTAATTGCTGAGGGGAAACATTGTAGTGTCAAAGGGGGTTTCATAATTTATGTAGATATTAAATATAAATATAAAGTACTTAAGAATATCAACATGTATGAACATTGGGAGGGGTTAGTAATTCAAGTAACTGGAGGCAGCTTATCAAAAACACTTACTATTGGAAACATATACAGACCGCCTAGGTCATTAAATCAAAATATTATAGATTTCATAGCTGAATTTTCAACAACTATGGCTACTCTAGAAAGTTGTAATAATCTAATAATTTCAGGCGATTTCAATATCAATCTACTTAAAATAAACGAGAACAAAATATATAGTGAATTTTTTGATACTATAATTTCATACAGTCTCTATCCACAAATTACCTTTCCAACTCGCTTTACCAGAACTAACGGAACACTGATAGACAACTTTTTCAGTGAATTAAATAAATCAATATTAGATAGCACTGCAGGAATCTTCACTAATCATCAACCTTACTTCCTAATCATGAATATCAACGTAAAATCCAAACCTCCTCCAAAATTTGTTCGAGTAAATCTACAAAATAAGGCAGCTATGCATAATGTTAAACTTGAAATAAATTCGGATGCAATGTATAACAAACTAAACAAATCTCCTACGGCTGACCCCAATTTAAATTATAACATAATACACGAAGAAATTATGCATGCAAAGAATAAGCATATGCCTGTTAAAATCATGAAATATAATAAATACAAACATAAGCATTCAACCTGGATCACACACGGTCTTCTAAAATCAATCAAATATCGAGACTCGCTTTATAAGAAATAAAAAATGTATAATCCAAATTTACCTATGTACAAAGTCTTTCTAACTAACCTAAAAACATATAACTCGATATTAAAGAGAAATATTCGTACTGCCAAACAAATGTACTTTGAGTCATGCTTTAACCGATGTAAAGATGACATCAGAAATACATGGAAAACCATAAATGAATTTATTTCCAAAAACAATTCAAACAACAGTGTTTTGTTTAAAAGTAACGGCATAACTATAACATATAAAACGGTTATTGCAAACCAATTTAACCATTTTTTTACAAGTATAGGTCAGTCGACAGCACAAGACATTCATTACAATGGTAATAAGGATTATAATTACTACTTAAATGATAATGTCCATTCCGTTTTCAATCTATTAAATGTTGATGAAGAAATAGTCAAGAAAACCATTGAAAGCCTTCCCAATAAAACAGTAGTGGCTGTGACGGTATTTCCTGTAAACTTTTCTGAAAATAATTGAACCCTCCATCATCAAACCATTAACCCTGGCAATAAATCAAGTAATAAATACTGGTATATTTCCAGATACACTTAAACTCGCTAAAGTAATTCCTATTTTTAAGAAAGATGACCCATCTGTTTTTAAAAATTATAGACCCATATCTCTTCTTCCAACAATTTCAAAAGTGATAGAGAAAATAATATCTAGTCAACTAACAGCATACTTTAATGATTATAATCTATTTGTTAAAAATCAATATGGTTTTAGAAAAAAACACTCTACCGAGTATGCATCACTTGAACTAATAAATATAATAATTACACTAATTGATAACAATTATGTTCCTTTCAGTATTTTTCTTGACCTCTCTAAGGCCTTCGATACAATTGATCACTCGATACTATTAACTAAACTAAGATATTATGAATTACAGGGTCCTACCCTGAATCTATTTAATAGCTACTTAAGCAATAGAAAACAATACACCGAATTTCAAAATGAAAGTCCTGATATCCTACCTATCACAATTGGTGTACCACAAGGATCTATTCTTGGTCCCCTATTATTCATAATATACATTAATGATTTTCCTAAAGCTAGCGAAATGTTTAACTTTATTATGTATGCCGACGATACCACTTTATTTAGCACCACCAATTATTTTCAAGGTAACTCCCCAAATAGAAATATTGAATCGGCAATAAATGATGAACTCCATAAAATAATGGAATGGTTAAACATCAATAAATTATCATTAAACAGAAATAAATCCAAATATATGATTTTTCACATGCAAAATAAAGCTGTCGATAACTTTACGCTCAATATAAATGGTACAAACATTGAAAGAGTAGATGAATTAATTTTTTTAGGACTTACTTTAGATACAAATTTAAATTGGAATAAACACATTGAAAAAGTGTCAAACAAGTGTTCCAAAACAGTCGGCATCTTAAACAGACTAAAGTATGTCTTTCCCCTAGAAATTACAATTATCTTATATAATACGTTATTTTT
Source organism: Escarpia spicata (assembly GCA_963995525.1). Classification (NCBI taxonomy): domain Eukaryota; kingdom Metazoa; phylum Annelida; class Polychaeta; order Sabellida; family Siboglinidae; genus Escarpia; species Escarpia spicata. Next base: position 18,487,920 of record OZ023215.1, read on the forward strand.
ATCACATATCAACTATTGTATTATGGTGTGGGGATACCAAGGTAGTCGAATGTTGAAAATACAAAAGAAAGCTATGAGAATTTTATCTATAAGTAAATATAATTCACACTCTGAGCAACTTTTCACAAAATTGAATATCTTAAAAATTGATGACATGTTAAAATTACATGAACTTAAGTTTTATTATAAATATGTACATCATGACCTCCCTGCTTACCTATTAAGTTGGAAAATAATTACAAATGCTTACGTATACAATTACAACACAAGGAAAAAAACAGAGTTACACCCATTCAGAACAAAACATGAATTTGCCAAAATATGTCTTATATACAGTTTGCCACATGTCATTAACAATACCTCAAAGTTAGTCAGAGAAGATTGGAACACATAGCTTCAGAAGTTTTGGTAATTATGCAAAAAACAATTAATTAGAAACATACGTAGATACGTGTACAATATTAAACTGCTATACATGCTATCAAAGTCAGTGAAACTGTATTATTGCATGTGATAGGTATGGATATGTATTGTATATATATAAATCAGCATATGGATATTGTATTTGTGCATATACACATACATACCAAGTATACTGAAGTGTACTATTGACAACTAGTATTTGTTTATTTTAACATACCTGTAATACTCCAATACATGCATATATGTAATCAAGTAATCTCGGTTTCTTTTCTTTTCCTGCACATTTACATTTACACTTCCTTCGGTAAAAATGAGTTGAAACAAATTATTATTGTGGCTCCTATGAGAGTGACTGTTATTGTCTTAATAGGAGTCGCAGACCCCATCTAATTTGAAATTACACTGCATTTGTATATATATGCCTGTTCATGTTACGTTAATTTGATATTATACACATATTGTAATTGGGGTCTAAATAAAACGTTCTTGTTCTATGTTTCAGTGTGTGCCTGTGGTTGCGATAGAGAAGCAAAAAGAGCCACCGAAGCCTCGTCGACCAATTAACCCCAGTACTGCGAAACCGGAAATAAGCTACGTGAATCTGCGCACTCTGCGACCAACTGACGTCTTTGTACGCATCTTACACCAATCTGTAGAACATATGTTGATGAGTATGGTACATATTTCGTGCCAATCTCAGGTTGTACGTAATACAATAATGTAATTACATGTTTAACCAAATTTAACAAGACTGCCACCTAAAGCATAAATTCCAGATGGCAAGTGGACACATAAGTATATTGAGAGTCCAACTATTTACCTATGTGTAACCCGCTGTTCTAATATTTAACGTGTGTTGATTGTAAACTAGCATTTACAAAATCGGTAGATAATGTGTTCCGTTCATTCACAGTTGTTCTCTGTGGGAATATATACTTCCTGATTTAAAAACATTATATATATATATATATTATATATATATATATATATATATTATATCTAGTGTACGGAGACCTCGCTAATCCGTGACAATATATATATATATATATATTGTCACGGATTAGCGAGGTCTCCGTACACTAGATGGCTCAAGTCTAGTAGGGTTATCATATATCAAGGTCTACGCATATGAGAAAGAACGGTTATCGTGAACAAGCAACAAAGAACGAGGACAATTTAATAAACTTTATTACAAGATATCGTCCTTTTGGTAAGTATCTCGATTAGCAAAAAAATGAAAAGAATAAAGAAATCCCGTAACCAAATCTTTACAGAACATAATAAACATTAACACTGAATCTTTGAATCTATCTAACTAAGAAAGTAAATATACAATTAATCTTTCAGTTATCAAATTCCTCTTCCTTTCTAAGGTGGGTTATACCACTACACGACCAAACACTAGGCGCCAAGTGTTATCTAAGAATAACTCCCATAAGATAAATACACAGCACATAGCTAGCCCTCGCGGACTCTCATTACAGTAATCGGTTACAATAAATAATACATATGAATACTTCAAGGGTAATAATACCTCATTTCAAAACCACATACAACTACCATTCACAAAACAGCAAATAATAGATACGTTCAATTAGAAAATAGACATTTATACTGGGCTAGTCCCATCTCGAATCTATACGAACGTTTGTTGAAGTCAACACGCCAAGCTCAAAAAACAATCAGAACCATGTATCTCGGCCGCACAAGTGATGATGTCGGGCAATTGACGCTTGCCGTCGTACGCCGCGAATTCTCGAGTCGCGTCCGTGCTATGATCGACTTGTCTCGCACGGTCGCAAACGATTGCGAAGTCAGTAGAATACGTTCGCGTGAATGACGACGTCGGGCGGTAGACGCTTACAGCCGGCCGCTACGAATTCTCGAGTCGCATTCGGTGTTTCGATCGAGAGGTCTTGCCCTGTCGCAAACGATCGAGAAGTCGGATGAATGGGTTCGTGCGAATGAGGATGCCGGGCTGTATACGCTTACCGCCGGCCGCTACGAGTCGCACTCGGTCAAGCTGTCGGACGATGTCGCTGTGAGACCGCTGTTCGAGGATGGCCCGAGTTGGGGTGAGCGCGTCGCGATTATCGCTCATCGACGCAAATACGTTGGGGCCAACCGGAGTTTTTTCAATAAACCGCTGACGTGGCGGCATGGCTTCTTCGAAGCTCGAACAGTCACTCTGGACGCTGAATATTGCACACACAAAAGCTTGGGAACGTAACTCACGTTAACGATTCCCACCACGCTTCACGACTTGATTTGCCATTCTCTAGGCAGCAGGATAACCTGTATCGTTCAACCCTGGATCTGTCCCAGTCCTTCGCCAGCGCCCAGATGGCGAAATGCGTACGACAGACGTTTATATAAGCGGACCTATTTACACATCATATGACAGGTTTCCATCATTTTTATTGGCTAATACAATATACAAGTCAAGCTACGCATTGTGGAACACCCTCTAAGACACAGTGAAACCACGTGTTTGCTGAGTTGCTGTAATTACGTAACTAAAGCTGGTTGGTCAACAATCTGCCTATCTATTGGCTTGACCTTCCTCAATTACCAAATTAAACCTAAGGAAAGTAAATTTAAACACCCACAAATAGCAGAAATGCTACACACATATATTATATTCATTCGCAAACGGTGCTTCGTGTCCTTTAATCCTTCAACATTTTTAACTGAGAACACATACTTCTACCAATCTGTTCATTGTAAGGGGAATATATGTTGTAGTGCACACTAAGTGCCCAACAAAGATAATACTACGTATATCTGAAGGGTGAATTGGTTCTGTGTGCAACGACTACAAGGGGGGGGGGCATTTGTAGTGTCCGGACGTAATGGCCTGTGAATGAAAATCTGTACACATTACGACCTATAAAACCCAAACCTACTTTTTGACAATGAAAAGAAAGGGTATGAACGTGGTAATTAGTAATACTAATTAAATGGACGTAGGTTCCAAATCGTCACAGGAACCAGTTGTTTGTTTTTTAAAAGCAAACGCCTAAAGATAAAAGAGCAATGTTTTACGTAAAATAACCGTGTACGTGATGGTATGTCAATTACTCAACGTTCGTAGCTTTAGGTGCTCGATGATTTGAAGATATCTTTGCAGGGCCTCGAGGAAGTGGATTTTGAAGAAGATAATACATTGGTCGTACCTCGCACGTCAGTCCTTCTAGTAAGTGCTCACAGCTTTTTTGTTAAGATATGTGAATTATATTCCAAGGACATTTTAGTAACCCAATTTATTAACACAGCAAATTCGAAAATGCCTCCGGTCTTTAAAATGGTTGTCTAGGCATATGCCAAGTTTCAGGTTTTTATAAAAGGATCCAGCAATATCTCACATTAGATAATTAGGGGATAACCAAATGGAATTTGGACATAAAACAAACACAGAATATTGTTGCAAAAGTGATAGAATTAATTTTCTCGCCTGCGTGCTGGTTGGCATACATTGTGTAGGCCTACACCACTACGCCGCGCTTGCTCTATACGTACATCAAACACACACGGGTGTACACACATCGTTAGATCTTAGTAAAGTGGTGGGTTTGTTTTATTTGTTTTTTGCTAAGTTGCGTATACAGCCAACATGCCACACGGTGCCACCTCGTTGACTATAAGGTCGACAGCCAGAGTCCCAAAAGAAACACGTGAACCCACTTTTGTGTACGCCCTTTCTTCAAAATGTGATCCCCTTCTAATTAAAGTGTGACCCACTCTCGGTTCTCCCAACTTTTTCACTCCCATTTCTCACAAATGTAATCCTTGCCAGATTGTTCCCCAATTTACATCTTATCCCCCCGTTCTAAAATTCTCCCAGTTCCCCCGAATTCCGCTTATTCTCATTTTCTTAAAAACGCGAACCCCCTAATTAAGATGAATTCCGGTCCCCCAAATTTCGCTTATTCCCATTTTCGTCAACACGTGAACCCCAAAACAACATGAAAATAATATATAATTACTTGGTTTGAATCTTTTTGCATCCCATATTCCATCAGTAAACATGATATATCCTATGTCTTTTTAGCTTTTTTTTCTTTCCGTGCGTAGGTGAGCAATGGCGCCGAGCTGGTGATGCTGAAGCGAGACTTCTTCATGAAAAATGCTGACGAAATGGTTCAGAAGGGCATCCGAGCCAATGTTTGGCCTTATCCCGACGACGCCACTCTACAGGCAAGTAACATCCTTTGTTGAAAAAGTCCATGACTATAAGACACGGAGTAGAGTTGGTGGCCATGTTAACTTTTTAAGTATATTTTTAAATAACGGTTATTGCGTTGTTGTAAGTCAAACTACACTATACTGATATTACGTATAACTGTGTAGTTTATAAACACTGACTTCATGTACCATCTATTAACACAGATTAGTTTAAACAGATCAGGTTTGACAGAGTTTATATATGTATAAACGTATATGTCATATTTCAAAGCAATTCAAATAAATCCGATTATAATAAATCCGACTTTTCATGTTTAAAATAAATCTTGATTTACTTCCAACCGTGATGGCAGTTACATAAAATAAATACATGGGTGGAATTTTGGCGTAAATCTTTAGTACTTAACTTTCCCCGTACTGTGGAATGGGACATTACAATAGTCATGGGGGACATAATATAGGCAACTATTTTGACCGAGAGTTCGTCATCAAATTGTCGGAAGAGCAGAACAATCTAACTGGATGCTGTGATGTTTTAACAAGATTGAACAATACGGCCTTCCAAAGCAGACAACTCAGATGACACCTTGACAAGGAAGCCCGTGGTGTATCGAGATTATATTAATTTGAGACCCACTCTAATATATTTGTTGAATTTATATTCTAAACATAATGCTATTCACGTTGCTACCATTAACTTATTCAGCAAATAGGTCCACTTCTGTGAGAAGGAATGTTTTCGTATATCTATTCAATTCAACACGTTTCCTTCACTAACGTTACGTCATGTCCTCTATGTATTTTTTAGATTCTTCTAATAACAAACTATTGTTTATTTAAGATAGCCCAACTAAACACAGTCCTACGTTTAAAATATACACTGGACATTTTTTTTTACAGTGTTGTCCTCGTACGCACACAATCGTTCATAATAGATTTTGGTTAAACATGCTATTTATATAAACTAATAATGAGTCTGACATGGCATTGTCAGTGTCTAGATGCATGATGCAACGAGGAGCTAGCTCTCAGCCCAGTGTCTTACTCTCAATACAATGGTAAAAAACCATTACACACTCAGCTCTGAATTCCTTGATAGTGTTACATGATTGAATAATAGTACTAAGAATGTTGAACAGTACAGCCCCGTCTATCGATATTTTCATGAATATTAAATTTGTTAAGAACTGCTACCTCATTTACTTTTGGTGGCCCCATCAGGAGAACCTTCAGACTTACGTCAACTGGAACCATTACCGGACAGAACTTGTCAGCAACATCGTACAACACAAAATGTATACGCGTCACATGATCAAGCGCGTACTCATCGCCTGATCGTTATCGGACGGCAAACGCGTCACGGCACAGCTCATTTGGTCCGGCACTGGTTGAAATCACAATTTAGCGCGGACAGTGATTTTCACAAAATAGATAATATATGATCACTTCCCTTCCTACATATGCAGTTCCTGCATGCTACGGGTTGCCCATTGACGGGCTACATATGACGTCAGCAAAACGTCTTGCCCATTTGTGACGTGCATGTGCACGTCACTATGTCACGGGACCCGGAACCAGTTTCTGGTGCGTCACCAATTATTTCAGGCACTGATCTATATACAAAACACAATATGGCTACTGTGCTTCACGTCGAGTAGACCTTATAGCGTTAGCCTTCCTATCCATGCATACATGTAGATTTGTGACTTCAGGAAATGTTGACTTGCTGAATGTACTATGATGTTGCATGCATATTTAAGTTAAGTCTAGAATGTTTACTTATTGTATTTCCTATCGATCGACTGATTGTTGTTTTGTTGTTGTTCTGATTGATGTAACACGCGCTGCTACATTAATATTGTGATATATGACAATGTTGTGTCTACGCGTAAGCACCACGAATGTGTATGTATGTTACTAGCATGGGTGTGTAAATCATGTATTTAACGCAGTGAAACAATTGAATTCAGTTGAAAACATAATTTACTGGCTATCTCGTGTCATCGCGTCACTACCATCATTCCCTGGAAAAACACCGCAACACCAGTATACATCTATGACTCGATATGTATACGAGTATGCAATATGCTGAATATGTTTTGTGTGACTCCACGGAATGCAATGCGTTTTGTTTGTCTTCGTTGATGGGCCATTGAAACAACATGACATTAATTTGAACAACGTTGCAACGTTCCTTTGCAGAACAGCATGATATGACAATGATCATTGCCATAGAATATAAATTTGTATACGTATATACCAAAAAAACATACATGATGGGTATATAGAATACTCTCAAAAACGTCAACATGAAGCATATAGTCATCTAAAAAAAGTAACGATTCGATGGGAACAAAATCCATAGTAACTTCAGTGAAGCGATTCGATTATCCTTTCCCACATACGCGTGAAAAAAACGCATCCGGAATCACTCGTATTCATTTCAAAGTTGCATTGTGAAATATTCCACCTTTTAAATACAAATTTCAGTAAATCAACATGCCCACACTATGTATAAATTTTGTTAACGGTATATAAACTTTGTTCACATATGCAATTTTAAGAAAAACTAAATCCGCGTGCTAAACATTTATTATTCCGCTGGCAGGACATTTTGCAAAAGCATAATTTATCGAATGCCAAAGTGACAAGTGACATTCACAACCAAGTTCAGATCATTTGCACTATCCATCTTTCTGTACGGCTGTGAGATATGGACACTCCATGCTCATTCAGAGAAAAAGATTAAAGCCTTCGAGACCAAGTGCTTGAGGAAGCTGCTCCATATCGCCTACATGGAGCATAAGACCAATGAATATGTGCTGAGCAAGATCAAATCCCTGCTGGGACCACAAGAACCTCTACAGGCAACTGTCAAGAGCAGAAAACTGACATGGTTCGGATATATAATAAGACACATCAGCCTCCCAAAATGACCCATTTTGTAATAATCGACCCATTTTGTAATAACGACACATTTTATAATAACAACATGCCCATTTTACAATGAACCTATGCAATAATGTAATAATATTATGTAATAACAGTGAGGCCCATTTTGTAATAATTTCAGGTGTACACATATTGTAAGAACATGCAGGCCCATTTTGTAATAACAATGACTGACCATCAATTGTTGTCAAAAAAGACTTGAACATATTGACTACAACACGTACATCCTACATACACGCGCACACGCGCACAGGCATGCTCACACACACACACACACACACACACACACACACACACACACACACACACACACACACACACACACACACACACACACACACACACACACACACACACACACACACACACACACACACACACACACACACACACACACACACACACACACACACACACACACACACACACACACACACACACACACACACACACACACACACACACACACACACACACGCACGCACACACACACACACACACACACACACACAATATGAGGATGATGACACACACACACACGTACGCACGCACACACGCACGCACGCACCACACGAACGCACGCACACACACACAGACATACACAATATAAAGATGAAGACGAAAATGTAGAAGAATAGCGTGATAACGGAGAAAAAGAAAATGATGAAGACTAAAATACAGATGATGATGTCGACGACGATGATGGTTGTGATGAAGATTACGATGATTAGGGTGAAGAGGATTGCTATAGTAAAAGTGAAGATGTTGATTAAGATGAAGATAAAGAAGATACGATGATGACAAAAATGACGGTGATGCATATGCATATGAAGATTAAGATGACGAAGACGAAGGTGGTGATGACGATGAATGTGCACATTTATATGTAGGTGATACTAAATAATGTTGATGCATATGAAGGTTACCATGATGATTATGGTGAAGTTGAAAATGGTGGTGAAGATTATTAAAAATATGTTGACACAATTATGAGGAATGAGGTAATGATGATGCATATTATGATGAAGACGAAGACGATGCTGGTGATGATGAAGATTATTATTGTGCTTAGAATGACGACGAAGATGTAAACGCCGATGATGATTATGATAACGAAGATGGTGATGATGAAGACCAACATGTAGAGACTGTAGGTGACGTTGGAGAAGAAAATGATAAATATGATGATGAGGAGGATTGCATAAAAAACATATTATTCATGTTATAAATGCACTTTCTTTAAAACATTTAAAATTGTAGATTAACTAAGAGTGCAACTGTAACTATTTTAAAATAAATATCCAGTTTTATTGCACACAACATCTCGCATCCGTAAGTACTGGATATTAGCTAGGTGAAGTGCTTGCATGAACGTTATTATATTATTTTATTTGACGCCAGTATTTTTTTACTGACAATTGTTGATTTCTGTCAAAAATACTTTAATGAAATACATTAAAATCAAACACTATATTTAGTATTCTTAGTTCAGTTCCCATTATACTGTCAATAAGCCATCTTTATTTTCAACAAGCCTTTGTCAAATAACTCAATGTCTATATTTGTTTCCGTTGGCGTCCTAATTCCGTTGACCTTCTGAAAAGTACAACAAGGAAGACCGCATGAACATAAAATTATCCCGATATAACTTTTTGCCACGACAGTCAATTGGTAGCCCTACGCTAGCTGCGGTAAATTTAATCAATACAGCCAGTCACCACAACTCTCTCGCATGTGTTCTATGTACTGTACTAGATGATTCTCTGACTTACCACGTCAGTTGATCAAACTCTTGGTAAGTACGAGCAGATCGTCTCTGATTATGTCATTAAACAAGTATAGTGATTTCATTTAATGCGATGACCATACAGAGAAGTTCATTTTAACAAACGAATTTCTTTAAAATTCACATAATGAACATATAATTGTTCGTAAATGGTCGGTCATCTGCATTTCGTTAAACCGAATACTGCAGCCCAGAAATAATTTCAAACACTACATACCAATATATCACCTATATATACGGTAATCGTAAGGATATGTATTTTGAAATAATAGGAGGTCGCAAAAGTTCACAAAGTATGAAACACGTACCACATTATATATTTGTATGTGGCACTGAATTGTTATCACGTATCGTGGAGAAAATACAGCTACATTGGCGCCACATATCGCGTCGAACTTTTAATAATGCACAATGACTCTATCGTGAATATAGCAACCGGGCATCATATTGTTATGAATATGTACATTCCGAGTACGTATTAAATGGTTGCGAAACAAGAGTATTGGGTATATTGAATATACATAAAATACGTGCCATTCTACAGTAACAAACATTGTCGTTTCCCTGCTTTTCAACGAATAATGTCCCTGAATATGTCGTAGATGAATCCACTGAAGAAATTCGTATCTGGGGCAAAGACAAGTATTAGTGTTTCAGGCAAGTACTCAAATGTCCGTACCATAACGTGTAGGCTTGCACATCGTCATTCGTAGCATGTTAAAACTTGAACACAGGCATAGGTGACACATATTTCAATTGTATGTCAAACTATTTGTATGAATAAAGCAAAACTGTTTTGTTGAAGATATATAACGACTGTCCCTGACATTTTATAACTATACTAAAACATTTGATTCACTAAGTTTTGTTATGCATCAACGTTGTTAGAAGTGTTTGCATTTTATCTGTCCGCACCATAATCTATAAACACCATAATAATAAAACGAAACCTAAAGGAATAGAGAGAGAGAGAGGGGGGGGGGGGGGAAGCGAGAGAGACTAGGGGGAGAGAGAGAGAGAGAGAGAGAGAGAGGGGGGGGGGTCGATCTATATAACGCGATAATGCTATAGGCTCAATTGTTAGTGGACAACATGAAGCTCCATATTTGCAAAATACCAAACAAAAAATAAATGTCAGCAACAGTATACTAACAAATATAGGTCGACATTTCGCATTACTTGTTTCCTTACGGTGTACATACACGTAGTAACGGGTTAGTGTGTTCACAGATACTTACTTATTTCTGCTGGCTATTACACATCGTAATATTACACATCGTTTTTGGGCGACAAATTGCATGTTACTGTAGAATGGCACATAATTGTCATTGAGATAAAACGCTACGCCTAGATGGTACACATACCCTGAATGGCGAGCTGAACCAAATATCATTATTGATCGAACTCCACACACTCAAAACTGGCTGTGTAATTTGTCAAGCGCCAAAAACTTAAATAATTAGCCAGACAGAGGCATTAAGAGGCACGATGGATTGATAAAATGTGGGAGAATTGCGACAGGAAACAGATGCAGCGATAAGGGGACATCTATAGAATATGTTACATTATTTGCAGACATTTGTGAGACCTCCAACCCCGCTGTCATACTACGTAACGCTGTCAGCTACACCTCCCTAACATTACGTTAGTTTTAACAAAAACCTCCCTGATGACGCCTACGTCTATAGTAAGTATTATATTCGTGGCATGGCTGCACAGATTCGTAGTTGCACACGCCATACAAACAATAGTATGCCTTATATTGCTGGTTTTTAGTTGGAATGCTGTTGAGATGAATTTAAAAACTGGCTGATCTGTTTGTTGATATCGACAGTTGCATGGGCCAACATGTCTAAAATCGATAAGTAAGGCGTATCTGGAGCCCCCTCCCACTGTATGAAACGCTTCATCACGTCTGCCCAAATCCCCACCCCAAGGGTGACGTATTTGTTGGAGACCCCCAGCGCAAAGACGAAAGAATGATGACATATGTCTTCGGAACGATGGCAGCGGGTAGAATGGCGGGAGAAAGACACCGATTTCGATCAATATACTTGACCACGACCCGGGTAAAGTGCACATCGGTTGTCCGTAGTACCGTGGGCCCTTACAGCCGCTGTGCTTGGCGGAGAAGAGTTGGTCTGCACGGGTCAAACCCGCCAGGATGACTTGCGTTCTCTGATGCGATCGACGGTGTAGTTGACGGTGTAATACTTGAACGCCTCCCAATTCACTTTGTCCTGCATCATAGCTTGCAGCGCTGGCAATGTCGGATACGGCTGAAGCTGCAACAGATCAGATAATTACAACGTTAGCATACCTTTACTGGCTCCCCGCACGTGTCCTGCTCGCGCAAGCATAGCCGAATGCTTATGGTGATTTTTATGTTTCCCGTAATGCACCGCGGTATGACAGTTCCTGTTGGTTTAAGCGTGGCATCATGTGGTGGGACACATTTGTTCGGGAAAAATGTCGTGGGAGAGAACTACTATATTTTATATACCCAAACAGCGGTAACAATTTCTTCAACAAATACAGCATACTTGTGGCGGCTGTGAAGTAAGGTTACCTGTTAGTAGGATAAATATATTTACTATATTTAGATGGTGACTGACTCATATTTAAAGTTTCATTCTGAGTTAAACTACCATTTGTAACAATTTTAAAGAAAGTGTATACAATATTAACAACATTTGTTTATTTGATCATACTTGCTACCATATATGTCGCATTGGCATTTGATAGGCTATTCGAAAAAAATATTTTCATAATTACGGTCACCGGAACAATAAACGCATGGCTTGCGGATACAATTGTTCGTATTTGGCGCCGGTTTGTCTTAAACCTGCATAATACGTGAAAACAAGGTTATATAGAGTTGTGGAAAGTGACACGTAGTGTATGTGGCATGTTGATTTATTGTAAAATTGTATTTAAAACATGGACGATCACAGAATGCAACTTTAACTGAAATCAGAAAGTGATCGTATTTGTGAAGTTGTTGTGCAATTTCTACCTTAGAATGGGCGTGTGGAAGACTGCAATTCCCAATGGCGCTAACCTGGTATCAGAATTTTGAGATTAGCTTAATGACGATGCAATTTCAATTGTCAATTCCTTTTGTTAACAACAGGAACGAACCGTAGTACGCAGCCGGCGGGCGACCTTCTCCGTGAGATGCTGGCGAAAGAACCACTTGCTAATGATAACGGTCTCTGTCCCCTCCGACACCAATATGCAGTCAACCGTGTCGTCTGATTCGGAGAATATTACGTCGTTGACACCCTGCAATAAACACTACTATATAATTTCAATTATGTTGAACCAGTAAAAGATGTATTGATAATAATTCAGGCAACAGGGACATATATGTATGAAGTGGTGCTAGAGTCACAAACAACGTACATATAACCACAGTAGGCCTCTATGTCCCAACGATGTCATTTGTCTTAACTACAAATGCAGGGTGCATATTTAAAATGTAACAGTATGTATGTATGGAATACTTTCATAACCATCCAATCTCTTATAAACTTATATTTGATCTCCTCGTAATCTCCTTGTCTCTGGCGTTGTTGAACGATACCCATTTAGACGTTTTTCGTACCTAAGGTTTTTTAGTAGTGGAAACTGAGCAAGCTATGTATGTTAGCATTAAGATGTAATGTTAATATATACCTAAGGTTCAGTGGATATTCTCTGGAACGTCTAAAGATTGATGAACAAAACCACCGCGTGTGAATTAATTATTATGAAGTAATAGATTGTAAAATGAGGTGCAATGTAGTGTCCAAAGAGCAACAGTGATACAGACAACACTCAACAGAAACAAAAACTAATTACTATTCTGTATAATTGCGATTGAAAAGCGATACAGGTGTAATATATTTCCACTTGCAATGTTCATGTGACAGCAATAAATCAATAAACATGTAGTATATAAGTCTAGAAGTATGAGTTCTGGTACATGCAACAGTACTGCCAGTCATACGGTAAATGTTCTGTACATGCAACAGTACTGCCAGTCATACGGTAAATGTTCTGGTACATGCACCAGTACTGCCAGTCATACGGTACATGTTCTGTACATGCAACAGTAATGCCAGTCATACGGTAAATGTTCTGGTACATGCAACAGTACTGCCAGTCATACGGTACATATTCTGTACATGCAACAGTAATGCCAGTCATACGGTAATTATTCTGGTACACGCAACAGTACTGCCAGTCATACGGTAAATGTTCTGTATATGCAACAGTAATGCCAGTCATACGGTAAGTATTCTGGTACACGCAACAGTACTGCCAGTCATACGGTAAATGTTCTGTATATGCAACAGTAATGCCAGTCATACGGTAAATGTTCTCTACATGCAACAGTACTGCCAGTCATGTGGTAAATGTTCTGTACATGCAACAGTACTGCCAGTCATACCGTAAATGTTCTGTACATGCAACAGTAACGCCAGTCATACGGTAAATGTTCTGGTACATGCAACAGTAATGCCAGTCATACGGTAAGTGTTCTGGTACATGCAACAGTAATGCCAGTCATACGGTAAATGTTCTGTACATGCAACACTAATGCCAGTCATACGGTAAATGTTCAGTAGATGCAACAGTAATGCCAGTCATGTGGTAAATGTTCTGTACATGCAACAGTACTGCCAGTCATACCGTAAATGTTCTGTACATGCAACAGTAACGCCAGTCATACGGTATGTGTTCTTGTACATGCAACAGTAATGCCTGTCATACGGTATGTGTTCTGGTGCATGCAACAGTAATGCCAGTCATACGGTAAATGTTCTGTACATGCAACAGTACTGCCAGTCATACGGTAAGTGTTCTTGTACATGCAACATTAATGCCAGTCATACGGTAAATGTTTTGTACATGCAACAGTACTGCCAATCATACGGTAAATGTTCTATACATGCAACAGTAGTGCCAGTCATACGGTAAATGTTCTGTACATGCAACAGTACTGCCAGTCATACGGTAAGTGTTCTTGTACATGCAACATTAATGCCAGTCATACGGTAAATGCACTGTACATGCAACAGTACTGCCAGTCATACGGTAAATGTTCTATACATGCAACAGTACTGCCAGTGATACGGTAAATGTACTGTACATGCAACAGTACTTCCAGTCATACGGTAAGTGTTCTTGTACATGCAACAGTAATGCCAGTCATACGGTAAATGTTTTGTACATGCAACAGTACTGCCAGTCATACGGCCAGTCATACGGTAAATGTTCTGGTACATGCAACAATAATGCCAGTGATACGGTAAGTGTTCTGGTACATGCAACAGTACTGCCAGTCATACGGTAAGTGTTCTGGTACATGCAACAGTACTGCCAGTCATACGGTAAATGTTCTGTACTGCAACAGTAATGTCGGTCATACGGTAAATGTTCTGGTACATGCAACAGTAATGCCAGTCATACGGTAAATGTTTTGTACATGCAACATTAATGCCAGTCATACGGTAAATGTTCTGTACTGCAACAGTAATGTCGGTCATACGGTAAGTGTTCAGTAGATGCAACAGTACTGACAGTCATACGGTAAGTGTTCTTGTACATTCAACAGTAATGCCAGTCATACGGTAAATGTTTTGTACATGCAACAGTACTGCCAGTCATACGGCCAGTCATACGGTAAATGTTCTGGTACATGCAACAATAATGCCAGTGATACGGTAAGTGTTCTGGTACATGCAACAGTACTGCCAGTGATACGGTAAGTGTTCTGGTACATGCAACAGTACTGCCAGTCATACGGTAAATGTTCTGTACTGCAACAGTAATGTCGGTCATACGGTAAGTGTTCTTGTACATGCAACAGTACTGCCAGTCATCCGGTAAATGTACTGTACATGCAACAGTACTTCCAGTCATACGGTAAATGTTCTGTACATGCAACAGTACTGCCAGTCATAAGTAAGTGTTCAATACTGATAACACTGATGTATCCAGTAATTCACGGTTTCCGTATGTCACAATCAAAAGTTTACGCATGGCCTCCATCAAGCTTTGCCTTTGCCAACTATGTTGACAACGTTTAAATATGTGAATTACATTGCTATTGCGGCATAACATCTCATAGATCAAACATAACCGCGTACATGTGTCACCTTATAAACTTTGTCTTATGTTTTTTTTATAAAGGAATACTTCTGGGGCCGGAATTTCAACAAACCATATATAGGATATATATGTGTATATATATATATATACTGTATATATATATATATATACGCATACAGGCTCTGTATATATTATATATGTATATACATATAATATATATGCGTATATATACATATATACATAGTGTGTATATATAAAAACGTATATATATATATATTTATATACGTATTTATATGTATATATATATACGTTTATTTATATACTATGTATATATATATATACGCATATATATTATATGTATACGTATATATATATACGTATTTATATGTATATATATATATACGTATATATATAAAATATACATATATATATATATATATTTATATGTATCTATATATATATATATACGTATATATATATATATATACACACACACACACACACACACACACACACACACACACACACACACACACACACACACATATATATATATATATATATATCGTGTTCGGCATCCATTTTTGAAGGCTTGGTGGACGTTTTGTAGGCAACATGCCACGTGTGTGTTAGGTAAATTGAACACTTACGAAGACACCTTTGGGTTTTACTGTCTGTATCTGCACGAAGACGAGGCCGGATGGCTTAGACGACGATGACGACGACTTGGTGTTCTCGGAGCGGATGAGGCGCCTTCTGCGGTATGTCGACGAGCCGAGGCTACTACTGGCCTGCGAGGAAAATACAACAACCTTCTTGGGCGTGTATACTTACCTACTTACATACCTACTTACGCACGTACTTACGCACGTACTTACGCACTTACTTATCCTCTCAGTGCCTATGTGTATGACAACGTATGTTGACTTCACTGATGGAGACGTATTTATCATATTTATTTTCGATAATTTTGAACAATCACTTTTTCTATATAAAATATATCTTAGTCAAAGTCAGTATCGATGGATATTGTAACAAATAAACACTTTCGATTATCTGCGTACTATTTAAAATGTCGGGATCAATGATGATGTGACAACGTGTGTTGGTATTTTGGATTCAATTATTAATCGCAACATGTAGGGGATTACGCGAATATGGAACTTGTTAAAATCGGTATTAGTTTTAAGGTGTAAACGGCACATATATGAAAACGAATATTAGCAATACTAACGAAAATGCTTGTCCGCGGCCTGGATAACGTGGTAGTTCATATGTGACAGTCGTGATGGCAATATTTATCAAATGCACAGCACCGTTATATAGACATCATGACGTGCTCGCATATGTATGCGATGGTTTCAGCGCTTGTCAATTGTAGACAACCGCGTCAGGACCGTGCTGAAATACTCGTTGGATGTTCAAAATGACGAAGGTCGGAGATAAAGTGACGGGTACGTCCAACAATAGGCCCTAGTCTTGGTAGTATAAAATTGTCAAATACTAGTCGTATTGGTATGGTATTGGCATGCATATAGACGTAAGTCTATGGTGTCAGCGTTTACTCCATGTTGCCAAGCAACATAGTCCATGACGCAGAGGCCAATTTCCCTAAAGTATGCGCCGCGATCGCGTGGTTCGTGCGATTGTTAAGTGACGTTTTACGTTTTATGCGCGTAATGCATATTACTTTCCGAACAACTAATTTACCCTATAAAATGTGTGAAACGACATTATATGGGGTATTTTAAAAACAACAACATATATATAAATATTCTATATATATATATATATATATGTATATAAATACATATATATATATATAGTGAGGTGTTACGTTATACTCGTTGGGTCGTGGATTAATCCCTGAAATTTTGGTTCCAGAACTGCAAGCCGTCTAAGAAAAAAACGTTAACATACCCGCGTACAAACGCTAGCTCGATTGTGGCAAGAAGTTGTTTGCGAGTTTATCCTCACCTGGCTGGTTTTTGACAAGGAGTAGCTGTGTGATTCTGATGCGACGTCGCCTAGGAGATACGTTACACAATGTATGGGAGTTACACGCACAACAACAACATCATCATCAACAACAACAACATGATCGTCAACAACATCATCATCATCGACAACGACAACAATACATCAGTAATAACAGCTAAGACATTTAGTCCATTAGGATATTACGTGCCTGCCTGGTTTTACAGAAAATAGGGCAGACTGGAGCAGCGCGGCCCCATCACGTATACGACATAAACATTCTGAATGTCCCCAAATCTTGTGAAAAATTATGTTGTCATATTTCGGAAAACCATCCAGAAAGCTCAGCAACACGAGACAGATCTTAGGTCTTAGGTGTTGTTTCTCCATACAGCCCCTTCTGGGGCTAACCTAGGAGTTGTGCAGTGCGCATTGCAAAGGGTGGGTGAAACTGAATTTGACAACAACAACAAAATAATAAAATAATAATAATTATGTATAACAAGTGCAATAATTTGTGCAGATTAAAAACACAGTCTCTGTCTCTACCTATAGTCTAGTAAGGTGGGCTGGAGCAACAAGGTGGATGGTACTCAGAGCTTGTTGGAATGGGTGTAGTGTGGGTAGGCTTATTGTTTCTGGGAGGAGTAGATTCCAAGCTCTTATAACTCTAGGATAGAATGAGTATGCATATGTATTTATGCGTGCATGTATTTGTATGTATTTGTTTGGATCGCTGTTTCGTGTACGGGAGCATGGAACTATAAGATGTTGTGGTAGGGTAATGTTTCGTGTACGGGAGCTTGGGACTATAAGATGTTGTGGTAGGGTAATGTTTCGTGTACGGGAGCATGGGACTATACGATGTTGTGGTAGGGTAATGTTTCGTGTACGGGAGCATGGGACTATACGATGTTGTGGTAGGGTAATGTTTCGTGTACGGGAGCATGGGACTATAAGATGTTGTGGTAGGGTAATGTTTCGTGTACGGGAGCATCGGACTATACGATGTTGTGGTAGGGTAATGTTTCGTGTACGGGAGCATGGGACTATAAGATGTTGTGGTAGGGTAATGTTTCGTGTACGGGAGCATGGGACTATAAGATGTTGTGGTAGGGTAATGTTTCGTGTACGGGAGCATGGGACTATAAGATGTTGTGGTAGGGTAATGTTTCGTGTACGGGAGCATGGGACTATAAGATGTTGTGGTAGGGTAATGTTTCGTGTACGGGAGCATGGGACTCTAAGATGTTGTGGTAGGGTAATGTTTCGTGTACGGGAGCATGGGACTCTAAGATGTTGTGGTAGGGTAATGTTTCGTGTACGGGAGCATGGGACTCTAAGATGTTGTGGTAGGGTAATGTTTCGTGTACGGGAGCATGGGACTCTAAGATGTTGTGGTAGGGTAATGTTTCGTGTACGGGAGCATGGGACTATACGATGTTGTGGTAGGGTAATGTTTCGTGTACGGGAGCATCGGACTATACGATGTTGTGGTAGGGTAATGTTTCGTGTACGGGAGCATGGGACTATAAGATGTTGTGGTAGGGTAATGTTTCGTGTACGGGAGCATGGGACTATAAGATGTTGTGGTAGGGTAATGTTTCGTGTACGGGAGCATGGGACTATAAGATGTTGTGGTAGGGTAATGTTTCGTGTACGGGAGCATGGGACTATAAGATGTTGTGGTAGGGTAATGTTTCGTGTACGGGAGCATGGGACTCTAAGATGTTGTGGTAGGGTAATGTTTCGTGTACGGGAGCATGGGACTCTAAGATGTTGTGGTAGGGTAATGTTTCGTGTACGGGAGCATGGGACTCTAAGATGTTGTGGTAGGGTAATGTTTCGTGTACGGGAGCATGGGACTCTAAGATGTTGTGGTAGGGTAATGTTTCGTGTACGGGAGCATGGGACTATACGATGTTGTGGTAGGGTAATGTTTCGTGTACGGGAGCATCGGACTATACGATGTTGTGGTAGGGTAATGTTTCGTGTACGGGAGCATGGGACTATAAGATGTTGTGGTAGGGTAATGTTTCGTGTACGGGAGCATGGGACTATAAGATGTTGTGGTAGGGTAATGTTTCGTGTACGGAAGCATGGGACTATAAGATGTTGTGGTAGGGTAATGTTTCGTGTACGGAAGCATGGGACTGTAAGATGTTGTGGTAGGGTAATGTTTCGTGTACGGGAGCATGGGACTATAAGATGTTGTGGTAGGGTAATGTTTCGTGTACGGGAGCATGGGACTGTAAGATGTTGTGGTAGGGTAATGTTTCGTGTACGGGAGCATGGGACTATAAGATGTTGTGGTAGGGTAATGTTTCGTGTACGGGAGCATGGGACTGTAAGATGTTGTGGTAGGGTAATGTTTCGTGTACGGGAGCATGGAACTATAAGATGTTGTGGTAGGGTAATGTTTCGTGTACGGGAGCATGGGACTGTAAGATGTTGTGGTAGGGTAATGTTTCGTGTACGGGAGCATGGGACTATACGATGTTGTGGTAGGGTAATGTTTCGTGTACGGGAGCATCGGACTATACGATGTTGTGGTAGGGTAATGTTTCGTGTACGGGAGCATGGGACTATAAGATGTTGTGGTAGGGTAATGTTTCGTGTACGGGAGCATGGGACTATAAGATGTTGTGGTAGGGTAATGTTTCGTGTACGGGAGCATGGGACTATAAGATGTTGTGGTAGGGTAATGTTTCGTGTACGGGAGCTTGGGACTATAAGATGTTGTGGTAGGGTAATGTTTCGTGTACGGGAGCATGGGACTATACGATGTTGTGGTAGGGTAATGTTTCGTGTACGGGAGCATCGGACTATACGATGTTGTGGTAGGGTAATGTTTCGTGTACGGGAGCATGGGACTATAAGATGTTGTGGTAGGGTAATGTTTCGTGTACGGGAGCATGGGACTATAAGATGTTGTGGTAGGGTAATGTTTCGTGTACGGGAGCATGGGACTATAAGATGTTGTGGTAGGGTAATGTTTCGTGTACGGGAGCATGGGACTATAAGATGTTGTGGTAGGGTAATGTTTCGTGTACGGGAGCATGGGACTCTAAGATGTTGTGGTAGGGTAATGTTTCGTGTACGGGAGCATGGGACTATAAGATGTTGTGGTAGGGTAATGTTTCGTGTACGGGAGCATGGGACTGTAAGATGTTGTGGTAGGGTAATGTTTCGTGTACGGGAGCATGGGACTATAAGATGTTGTGGTAGGGTAATGTTTCGTGTACGGGAGCATTGGACTGTAAAATGTTGTGGTAGGGTAATGTTTCGTGTACGGGAGCATGGGACTATAAGATGTTGTGGTAGGGTAATGTTTCGTGTACGGGAGCATGGGACTGTAAGATGTTGTGGTAGGGTAATGTTTCGTGTACGGGAGCATGGGACTATAAGATGTTGTGGTAGGGTAATGTTTCGTGTACGGGAGCATGGGACTGTAAGATGTTGTGGTAAGGTAATGTTTCGTGTACGGGAGCATGGGACTATAAGATGTTGTGGTAGGGTAATGTTTCGTGTACGGGGGCATGGGACTATAAGATGTTGTGGTAGGGTAATGTTTCGTGTACGGGAGCATGGGACTATAAGATGTTGTGGTAGGGTAATGTTTCGTGTACGGGGGCATGGGACTATAAGATGTTGTGGTAGGGTAATGTTTCGTGTACGGGAGCATGGGACTATAAGATGCTGTGGTAGGGTAATGTTCCGTGTACAGGAGCATGGGACTATAAGATGTTGTGGTAGGGTAATGTTTCGTGTACGGGAGCATGGGACTATAAGATGCTGTGGTAGGGTAATGTTTCGTGTACGGGAGCATGGGACTGTAAGATGTTGTGGTAGGGTAATGTTTCGTGTACGGGAGCATGGGACTATACGATGTTGTGGTAGGGTAATGTTTCGTGTACGGGAGCATCGGACTATAAGATGTTGTGGTAGGGTAATGTTTCGTGTACGGGAGCATGGGACTCTAAGATGTTGTGGTAGGGTAATGTTTCGTGTACGGGAGCATGGGACTATAAGATGTTGTGGTAGGGTAATGTTTCGTGTACGGGAGCATGGGACTGTAAGATGTTGTGGTAGGGTAATGTTTCGTGTACGGGAGCATGGGACTATAAGATGTTGTGGTAGGGTAATGTTTCGTGTACGGGAGCATTGGACTGTAAAATGTTGTGGTAGGGTAATGTTTCGTGTACGGGAGCATGGGACTATAAGATGTTGTGGTAGGGTAATGTTTCGTGTACGGGAGCATGGGACTGTAAGATGTTGTGGTAGGGTAATGTTTCGTGTACGGGAGCATGGGACTATAAGATGTTGTGGTAGGGTAATGTTTCGTGTACGGGAGCATGGGACTGTAAGATGTTGTGGTAAGGTAATGTTTCGTGTACGGGAGCATGGGACTATAAGATGTTGTGGTAGGGTAATGTTTCGTGTACGGGGGCATGGGACTATAAGATGTTGTGGTAGGGTAATGTTTCGTGTACGGGAGCATGGGACTATAAGATGTTGTGGTAGGGTAATGTTTCGTGTACGGGGGCATGGGACTATAAGATGTTGTGGTAGGGTAATGTTTCGTGTACGGGAGCATGGGACTATAAGATGCTGTGGTAGGGTAATGTTCCGTGTACAGGAGCATGGGACTATAAGATGTTGTGGTAGGGTAATGTTTCGTGTACGGGAGCATGGGACTATAAGATGCTGTGGTAGGGTAATGTTTCGTGTACGGGAGCATGGGACTGTAAGATGTTGTGGTAGGGTAATGTTTCGTGTACGGGAGCATGGGACTATACGATGTTGTGGTAGGGTAATGTTTCGTGTACGGGAGCATCGGACTATACGATGTTGTGGTAGGGTAATGTTTCGTGTACGGGAGCATGGGACTATAAGATGTTGTGGTAGGGTAATGTTTCGTGTACGGGAGCATGGGACTATAAGATGTTGTGGTAGGGTAATGTTTCGTGTACGGGAGCATGGGACTATAAGATGTTGTGGTAGGGTAATGTTTCGTGTACGGGAGCTTGGGACTATAAGATGTTGTGGTAGGGTAATGTTTCGTGTACGGGAGCATGGGACTATACGATGTTGTGGTAGGGTAATGTTTCGTGTACGGGAGCATCGGACTATACGATGTTGTGGTAGGGTAATGTTTCGTGTACGGGAGCATGGGACTATAAGATGTTGTGGTAGGGTAATGTTTCGTGTACGGGAGCATGGGACTATAAGATGTTGTGGTAGGGTAATGTTTCGTGTACGGGAGCATGGGACTATAAGATGTTGTGGTAGGGTAATGTTTCGTGTACGGGAGCATGGGACTATAAGATGTTGTGGTAGGGTAATGTTTCGTGTACGGGAGCATGGGACTCTAAGATGTTGTGGTAGGGTAATGTTTCGTGTACGGGAGCATGGGACTATAAGATGTTGTGGTAGGGTAATGTTTCGTGTACGGGAGCATGGGACTGTAAGATGTTGTGGTAGGGTAATGTTTCGTGTACGGGAGCATGGGACTATAAGATGTTGTGGTAGGGTAATGTTTCGTGTACGGGAGCATTGGACTGTAAAATGTTGTGGTAGGGTAATGTTTCGTGTACGGGAGCATGGGACTATAAGATGTTGTGGTAGGGTAATGTTTCATGTACGGGAGCATGGGACTGTAAGATGTTGTGGTAGGGTAATGTTTCGTGTACGGGAGCATGGGACTATAAGATGTTGTGGTAGGGTAATGTTTCGTGTACGGGAGCATGGGACTGTAAGATGTTGTGGTAAGGTAATGTTTCGTGTACGGGAGCATGGGACTATAAGATGTTGTGGTAGGGTAATGTTTCGTGTACGGGGGCATGGGACTATAAGATGTTGTGGTAGGGTAATGTTTCGTGTACGGGAGCATGGGACTATAAGATGTTGTGGTAGGGTAATGTTTCGTGTACGGGGGCATGGGACTATAAGATGTTGTGGTAGGGTAATGTTTCGTGTACGGGAGCATGGGACTATAAGATGCTGTGGTAGGGTAATGTTCCGTGTACAGGAGCATGGGACTATAAGATGTTGTGGTAGGGTAATGTTTCGTGTACGGGAGCATGGGACTATAAGATGCTGTGGTAGGGTAATGTTTCGTGTACGGGAGCATGGGACTATAAGATGTTGTGGTAGGGTAATGTTTCGTGTACAGGAGCATGGGACTATAAGATGCTGTGGTAGGGTAATGTTCCGTGTACAGGAGCATGGGACTATAAGATGTTGTGGTAGGGTAATGTTTCGTGTACGGGAGCATGGGACTATAAGATGTTGTGGTAGGGTAATGTTTCGTGTACGGGAGCATGGGACTGTAAGAAGTTGTGGTAGGGTAATGTTCAGGAGGCTGTGTTTTATTTTGTAGAAGAAGGTAAGTTGGTGTTGTAATCGTCTTCTTTCTAGAGTCTGCCAACCAAGTTTATTTATGAGGCTGGTTACGCTTGTTCTGCGGCGGTGGTCATTTAAAGTAAATCTAGCTGCGCTTCTTTGGATTTTTTTCAAGGGTATCAATGTTATTTTGTATCGATTCCAGGCTACAGCTCCGTATTCTAGTTTTGGCCTTACTAACATATTGTAGGCTGTTTCCTTAACTTTAGATGTTGCAGATGTAATTAAATCAAAATGTTTTTGAAATATTTTATGCAGTTTAATCTGTTATTTGGCAAACAGTCAGACTATGGAACTCATTAAATAACGGTGCATATCGCGATCGTACTTGATGATACTATAATAGTATTACTCAATTTGCACATCAGACAGTACATTAACATGGAAATAGGTAGTGTTTTGCATAAGTCGTATTAAGACATATTTTTGAATGTCGCGTAAGACGGTCCCCTATAGTCTTCCCATATATTTACATGGACATAACGTACCGAATTTATGACACGTTTTATGTAAAATGTAAGCCACATTTTCATGTTGATGTTACATAACTAAACAAATATTCCAACCAGCACTCTATCGGGTTAATTATAATTTAAATTTAGCAACTAGAATAGCTTAATTCGTCTTTAATATGAATACATTAAAGACATGTTAACATAGTTTCATGGTTATACAATATACTGCACCCTGGAATCTACAACAGTTTTACTAAATGCAGATCAATGTTTATTAGACCGATCGGCGTAAACAACCAAGGTATTTCGATGATAAGATAACTAACAAACTAACTGTGTTGATCTGAATAGACTTTGCTCTTACCCTTGTCGAATTACCTTATCGTGTTATATGGCTTACTGGAATTATTTTCTTTTAATCTCTACCCGTTTTTAACATATTTTTGTTAATTATAGCACGACTTCGCAGTTATCATGTCGAACTGATATGTTAACTAACAGTAACCGGACCATAGCCGTGACACCAAGAACAAATAAAAACCTATAAAAACAGTGAAATCTCACAGCTATTCTCGTAATCGTAAGAGTGATAGAACAATCAAAATGACGTACAGATTATACCGGCTCCTCTGTGCATCGTGCCAGAGATGTCCGTGAACAGTGGCATTTGGAGGCCGCTACCATCGGAACAAGAAGACTTCTTTTTCGAGTTAGGATCGAAGCTGCGGACCGTTCGACATGGTTGAGTAGGAAACTACACTGGTGTATACATACATACATACACACACAACTATACCTCGGTTTACGTGCATGCAAATAGTTAGTCGGGCAAGGTTCTTCTCTGGTGTTCATGCACGCACGCCCGCACGCCCGCACGCCCGCACGCTCGCCCGCACGCATACAAACATGAATAGTGAATACACGCACACACGAACACGTGTTTGTGCACGCGCGCACGCACACACGCGCGCACACGCACGCACACATTCAATGCACAATCATGGATAGCATATAGTAGATCTTATGAGCAATAAGGTATGTAAAGCTATTACCTGAAGGTGCTGTAATTGTGTGATGCACGACGAAGCTATTACCTGAAGGTGCTGTAATTGCGTGATGCACAACGAAGCTATTACCTGAAGATGCTGTAATTGCGTGATGCACGACGAAGCTATTACCTGAAAGTGCTGTAATTGTGTGATGCACGACGAAGTTATTACCTGAAAGTGCTGTAATTGTGTGATGCACGACGAAGCTATTACCTGAAGTTGCTGTAATTGTGTGATGCACGACGAAGCTATTACCTGAAGTTGCTGTAATTGTGTGATGCACGACGAAGCTATTACCTGAAAGTGCTGTAATTGTGTGATGCACGACGAAGTTATTACCTGAAAGTGCTGTAATTGTGTGATGCACGACGAAGTTATTACCTGAAAGTGCTGTAATTGTGTGATGCACGACGAAGCTATTACCTGAAAGTGCTGTAATTGTGTGATGCACGACGAAGCTATTACCTGAAAGTGCTGTAATTGTGTGATGCACGACGAAGCTATTACCTGAAAGTGCTTTAATTGTGTGATGCACGACGAAGCTATTACCTGAAAGTGCTGTAATTGTGTGATGCACGACGAAGCTATTACCTGAAGGTGCTGTAATTGCGTGATGCACGACGAAGCTATTACCTGAAAGTGCTGTAATTGTGTGATGCACGACGAAGCTATTACCTGAAAGTGCTATAATTGTGTGATGCACGACGAAGCTATTACCTGAAGGTGCTGTAATTGTGTGATGCACGACGAAGCTATTACCTGAAAGTGCTGTAATTGTGTGATGCACGACGAAGTTATTACCTGAAAGTGCTGTAATTGTGTGATGCACGACGAATTTATTACCTGAGAGTGCTGTAATTGTGTGATGCACGACGAAGCTATTACCTGAAAGTGCTGTAATTGTGTGATGCACGACGAAGCTATTACCTGAAAGTGCTGTAATTGTGTGATGCACGACGAAGCTATTACCTGAAAGTGCTTTAATTGTGTGATGCACGACGAAGCTATTACCTGAAAGTGCTGTAATTGTGTAATGCACGATGAAGCTATTACCTGAATGTGCTGTAATTGTGTGATGCACGACGAAGCTATTACCTGAAGGTGCGGTAGTTGTCGTAGAGTTTAATGGCGCCGCTCGAAGTTTCAGACATGCTGTCAGCATGATATCTCGTTTCCAAAATAGTCTTCAAGTAGCAGCGCCGCAGGATGTCTACACACAGTCGGTGGAAAGCATGGGTTGGTATCACAATTGTCCATATTAAATCGCGAGGTACGTTGTGCGTTTGCTAAAATATATGACTTGCAATATGTCTCAAATTCTGGTATGAAAACTAAATATTTTAAGTACAGTGATTGTAACACTGAGAATGGTTGGCCATATTTATACTCAAACTTTGGGGACAGACCGGTAGTATCTCCTCCCAGGCACCGATGTCCTTTCACCTCTTTCTTTGTTCATTCTCTTCCTTCGAACATTAGTTTCTGATCTACCAACTGGTCAGAAACATACAACGATAGTTATTTAAAGTTATTTAATTACGTGATTGCTGCACACCAAACAATTGATAAATTGAATGGTGAACCACTCTCCAGAAGGCGCCACTGTGGTTGTACGTTCACTAAATACCAGAATAAACCGATTCAGCAAACGTAATTAGCGATAGCAGAACTTAAAAAAAATGGTCAACGGAAAAGGGTTAACGATCAAACGTATGTAATGATGACAACTGGTTTGTTGGTACGTGCATTGGTGGTCAAAACCGGAAGTGCTGTCCAGGAATGCACAAACAACAACAACACTGACAAGACTGATAGCCATCTGGAACGACAACGACAACGACATCTCACTCAGCGCCAAAGTCAGACAGGTGCGCTCCCTCGTGATATCAATGTTCCTTTACGCTTGCGAAACGTGCACCATTACAAAAGACAAGCACAGAAAAATCAAGGCCATTGAGACGTTACCGAAAGATCCTGCACATCTCATACAATGGCCATGTCACCTACGAAGAAGTCCGCGACACAATAAAGCAAGCCATTGGATCCTTTGAAGACCTCCTGACAACAGTCAAGAAACGAAAACTGAAGTGATATGGTCCTGTTACAAGATCAACCGGCCTTGCAAAAACCATTCTGCAAGACACTGTGTCAGGAGGAAGAAAGAGAGGCAGACAGAGGAAGGGGTGGGAAGACAACACCCAGGAGTAGACTGGGCACTGTGTCACGAGGAAGAAAGAGAGGCAGACAGAGGAAGATGTTGGAAGACAACATCCAGGAGTAGACTGGGCACTGTGTCACGAGGAAGAAAGAGAGGCAGACAGAGGAAGAGGTGGGAAGACAACATCCAGGAGTAGACTGGGCACTGTGCCAGGAAGAATAAAGAGAGGCAGACAGAGGAAGGAGTGGGAAGACAACATTCAGGAGTGGACTGGGCACAGTGCCAGGAGGAAGAAAGCGAGGCAGATATAGGAAGGGATGGGAAGACAACATCCAGGAGTAGACTGGGCACTGTGTCACGAGGAAGAAAGAGAGGCAGACAGAGGAAGACGTGGGAAGACAACATCCAGGAGTGGACTGGGCACTGTGTCACGAGGAAGAAAGAGAGGCAGACAGAGGAAGAGGTTGGAAGACAACATCCAAAAGTAGACTGGGCACTGTGTCACGAGGAAGAAAGAGAGGCAGACAGAGGAAGAGGTTGGAAGACAACATCCAGGAGTAGACTGGGCACTGTGTCACGAGGAAGAAAGAGAGGCAGACAGAGGAAGAGGTGGGAAGACAACATCCAGGAGTGGACTGGGCACTGTGTCACGAGGAAGAAAGAGAGGCAGGCAAAGGAAGACGTGGGAAGACAACATCCAGGAGTGGACTGGGCACTGTGTCACGAGGAAGAAAGAGAGGCAGACAGAGGAAGAGGTGGGAAGACAACATTCAAGAGTGGACTGGGCACTGTGTCAGGAGGAAGAAAGAGAGGCAGACAGAGGAAGAGGTGGGAAGACAACATCCAGGAGTAGACTGGGCACTGTGTCACGAGGAAGAAAGAGAGGCAGGCAGAGGAAGACGTGGGAAGACAACATCCAGGAGTGGACTGGGCACTGTGTCACGAGGAAGAAAGAGAGGCAGACAGAGGAAGAGGTGGGAAGACAACATCCAGGAGTGGACTGGGCACTGTGTCACGAGGAAGAAAGAGAGGCAGGCAGAGGAAGACGTGGGAAGACAACATCCAGGAGTGGACTGGGCACTGTGTCACGAGGAAGAAAGAGAGGCAGACAGAGGAAGAGGTGGGAAGACAACATCCAGGAGTGGACTGGGCACTGTGTCACGAGGAAGAAAGAGAGGCAGGCAGAGGAAGACGTGGGAAGACAACATCCAGGAGTGGACTGGGCACTGTGTCACGAGGAAGAAAGAGAGGCAGACAGAGGAAGAGGTGGGAAGACAACATTCAAGAGTGGACTGGGCACTGTGTCAGGAGGAAGAAAGAGAGGCAGACAGAGGAAGAGGTGGGAAGACAACATCCAGGAGTAGACTGGGCACTGTGTCACGAGGAAGAAAGAGAGGCAGACAGAGGAAGAGGTGGGAAGACAACATCCAGGAGTAGACTGGGCACTGTGTCACGAGGAAGAAAGAGAGGCAGACAGAGGAAGGGGTGGGAAGACAACATCCAGGAGTGGACTGGGCACTGTGTCACGAGGAAGAAAGAGAGGCAGGCAGAGGAAGACGTGGGAAGACAACATCCAGGAGTGGACTGGGCACTGTGTCACGAGGAAGAAAGAGAGGCAGACAGAGGAAGAGGTGGGAAGACAACATTCAAGAGTGGACTGGACACTGTGTCAGGAGGAAGAAAGAGAGGCAGACAGAGGAAGAGGTGGGAAGACAACATCCAGGAGTAGACTGGGCACTGTGTCACGAGGAAGAAAGAGAGGCAGACAGAGGAAGAGGTTGGAAGACAACATCCAGGAGTAGACTGGGCACTGTGTCACGAGGAAGAAAGAGAGGCAGACAGAGGAAGAGGTGGGAAGACAACATCCAGGAGTAGACTGGGCACGGTGTCACGAGGAAGAAAGAGAGGCAGACAGAGGAAGGGGTGGGAAGACAACATCCAGGAGTGGACTGGGCACTGTGTCACGAGGAAGAAAGAGAGGCAGACAGAGGAAGAGGTGGGAAGACAACATTCAAGAGTGGACTGGGCACTGTGTCAGGAGGAAGAAAGAGAGGCAGACAGAGGAAGAGGTGGGAAGACAACATCCAGGAGTAGACTGGGCACTGTGTCACGAGGAAGAAAGAGAGGCAGACAGAGGAAGAGGTTGGAAGACAACATCCAGGAGTAGACTGGGCACTGTGTCACGAGGAAGAAAGAGAGGCAGACAGAGGAAGAGGTGGGAAGACAACATCCAGGAGTAGACTGGGCACTGTGTCACGAGGAAGAAAGAGAGGCAGACAGAGGAAGGGGTGGTAAGACAACACCCAGGAGTAGACTGGGCACTGTGTCACGAGGAAGAAAGAGAGGCAGACAGAGGAAGAGGTGGGAAGACAACATTCAAGAGTGGACTGGGCACTGTGTCACGAGGAAGAAAGAGAGGCAGACAGAGGAAGACGTGGGAAGACAACATCCAGGAGTAGACTGGGCACTGTGTCAGGAGGAAGAAAGAGAGGCAGACAGAGGAAGAGGTGGGAAGACAACATCCAGGAGTGGACTGGGCACTGTGTCAGGAGGAAGAAAGAGAGGCAGACAGAGGAAGAGGTGGGAAGACAACATCCAGGAGTAGACTGGGCACTGTGTCACGAGGAAGAAAGAGAGGCAGACAGAGGAAGAGGTGGGAAGACAACATCCAGGAGTAGACTGGGCACTGTGTCACGAGGAAGAAAGAGAGGCAGACAGAGGAAGAGGTGGGAAGACAACATCCAGGAGTGGACTGGGCACTGTGTCAGGAGGAAGAAAGAGAGGCAGACAGAGGAAGAGGTGGGAAGACAACATCCAGGAGTAGACTGGGCACTGTGTCACGAGGAAGAAAGAGAGGCAGACAGAGGAAGAGGTTGGAAGACAACATCCAGGAGTAGACTGGGCACTGTGTCACGAGGAAGAAAGAGAGGCAGACAGAGGAAGAGGTGGGAAGACAACATTCAAGAGTGGACTGGGCACTGTGTCAGGAGGAAAAAAGAGAGGGAGACAGAGGAAGAGGTGAGAAGACAACATTCAGGAGTGGACTGGGCACAGTGCCAGGAGGAAGAAAGAGAGACAGACAGAGGATGGGATTGGAAGACAACATCCAGGAATAGACTGGGCACTGTGTCACGAGGAAGAAAGAGAGGCAGACAGAGGAAGGGATGGGAAGACAACATCCAGGAGTAGACTGGACACTGTGTCACGAGGAAGAAAGAGAGACAGACAGAGGAAGAGGTGGGAAGACAACATCCAGGAGTGGACTGGACACTGTGTCACGAGGAAGAAAGAGAGGCAGACAGAGGAAGAGGTTGGAAGACAACATCCAGGAGTGGACTGGGCACTGTGTCACGAGGAAGAAAGAGAGGCAGACAGAGGAAGGGGTGGGAAGACAACATCCAGGAGTGGACTGGGCACTGTGTCACGAGGAAGAAAGAGAGGCAGACAGAGGAAGAGGTGGGAAGACAACATTCAAGAGTGGACTGGGCACTGTGTCAGGAGGAAGAAAGAGAGGCAGACAGAGGAAGAGGTGGGAAGACAACATCCAGGAGTAGACTGGGCACTGTGTCACGAGGAAGAAAGAGAGGCAGACAGAGGAAGAGGTTGGAAGACAACATCCAGGAGTAGACTGGGCACTGTGTCACGAGGAAGAAAGAGAGGCAGACAGAGGAAGAGGTGGGAAGACAACATCCAGGAGTAGACTGGGCACTGTGTCACGAGGAAGAAAGAGAGGCAGACAGAGGAAGGGGTGGGAAGACAACATCCAGGAG
This sequence comes from Escarpia spicata, assembly GCA_963995525.1. NCBI lineage: Eukaryota > Metazoa > Annelida > Polychaeta > Sabellida > Siboglinidae > Escarpia > Escarpia spicata. The sequence goes on from OZ023215.1 coordinate 18,519,179, forward strand.
TGGACTGGGCACTGTGTCACGAGGAAGAAAGAGAGGCAGACAGAGGAAGAGGTGGGAAGACAACATTCAAGAGTGGACTGGGCACTGTGTCAGGAGGAAGAAAGAGAGGCAGACAGAGGAAGAGGTGGGAAGACAACATCCAGGAGTGGACTGGGCACTGTGTCAGGAGGAAGAAAGAGAGGCAGACAGAGGAAGAGGTGGGAAGACAACATCCAGGAGTAGACTGGGCACTGTGTCACGAGGAAGAAAGAGAGGCAGACAGAGGAAGAGGTGGGAAGACAACATCCAGGAGTAGACTGGGCACTGTGTCACGAGGAAGAAAGAGAGGCAGACAGAGGAAGAGGTGGGAAGACAACATCCAGGAGTGGACTGGGCACTGTGTCAGGAGGAAGAAAGAGAGGCAGACAGAGGAAGAGGTGGGAAGACAACATCCAGGAGTAGACTGGGCACTGTGTCACGAGGAAGAAAGAGAGGCAGACAGAGGAAGAGGTGGGAAGACAACATCCAGGAGTAGACTGGGCACTGTGTCACGAGGAAGAAAGAGAGGCAGACAGAGGAAGGGGTGGGAAGACAACACCCAGGAGTAGACTGGGCACTGTGTCACGAGGAAGAAAGAGAGGCAGACAGAGGAAGGGGTGGGAAGACAACACCCAGGAGTAGACTGGGCACTGTGTCACGAGGAAGAAAGAGAGGCAGACAGAGGAAGAGGTGGGAAGACAACATTCAAGAGTGGACTGGGCACTGTGTCAGGAGGAAAAAAGAGAGGGAGACAGAGGAAGAGGTGAGAAGACAACATTCAGGAGTGGACTGGGCACTGTGTCACGAGGAAGAAAGAGAGGCAGACAGAGGAAGACGTGGGAAGACAACATCCAGGAGTAGACTGGGCACTGTGTCACGAGGAAGAAAGAGAGGCAGACAGAGGAAGAGGTTGGAAGACAACATCCAGGAGTGGACTGGACACTGTGTCAGGAGGAAGAAAGAGAGACAGACAGAGGAAGAGGTTGGAAGACAACATCCAGGAGTAGACTGGGCACTGTGTCACGAGGAAGAAAGAGAGGCAGACAGAGGAAGAGGTGGGAAGACAACATCCAGGAGTAGACTGGACACTGTGTCACGAGGAAGAAAGAGAGGCAGACAGAGGAAGAGGTGGGAAGACAACATCCAGGAGTAGACTGGGCACTGTGTCACGAGGAAGAAAGAGAGGCAGACAGAGGAAGAGGTGGGAAGACAACATCCAGGAGTAGACTGGGCACTGTGTCACGAGGAAGAAAGAGAGGCAGACAGAGGAAGACGTGGGAAGACAACATCCAGGAGTAGACTGGGCACTGTGTCACGAGGAAGAAAGAGAGGCAGACAGAGGAAGAGGTTGGAAGACAACATCCAGGAGTAGACTGGGCACTGTGTCACGAGGAAGAAAGAGAAGCAGACAGAGGAAGAGGTTGGAAGACAACATCCAGGAGTAGACTGGGCACTGTGTCACGAGGAAGAAAGAGAGGCAGACAGAGGAAGAGGTGGGAAGACAACATTCAAGAGTGGACTGGGCACTGTGTCAGGAGGAAAAAAGAGAGGGAGACAGAGGAAGAGGTGAGAAGACAACATTCAGGAGTGGACTGGGCACAGTGCCAGGAGGAAGAAAGAGAGACAGACAGAGGATGGGATTGGAAGACAACATCCAGGAATAGACTGGGCACTGTGTCACGAGGAAGAAAGAGAGGCAGACAGAGGAAGGGATGGGAAGACAACATCCAGGAGTAGACTGGGCACTGTGCCAGGAGGAAGAAAGAGAGGCAGACAGAGGAAGAGGTTGGAAGACAACATCCAGGAGTAGACTGGACACTGTGTCACGAGGAAGAAAGAGAGACAGACAGAGGAAGAGGTGGGAAGACAACATCCAGGAGTGGACTGGACACTGTGTCACGAGGAAGAAAGAGAGGCAGACAGAGGAAGAGGTTGGAAGACAACATCCAGGAGTGGACTGGGCACTGTGTCACGAGGAAGAAAGAGAGGCAGACAGAGGAAGGGGTGGGAAGACAACATCCAGGAGTGGACTGGGCACTGTGTCACGAGGAAGAAAGAGAGGCAGACAGAGGAAGAGGTGGGAAGACAACATTCAAGAGTGGACTGGGCACTGTGTCAGGAGGAAGAAAGAGAGGCAGACAGAGGAAGAGGTGGGAAGACAACATCCAGGAGTAGACTGGGCACTGTGTCACGAGGAAGAAAGAGAGGCAGACAGAGGAAGAGGTTGGAAGACAACATCCAGGAGTAGACTGGGCACTGTGTCACGAGGAAGAAAGAGAGGCAGACAGAGGAAGAGGTGGGAAGACAACATCCAGGAGTAGACTGGGCACTGTGTCACGAGGAAGAAAGAGAGGCAGACAGAGGAAGGGGTGGGAAGACAACATCCAGGAGTGGACTGGGCACTGTGTCACGAGGAAGAAAGAGAGGCAGACAGAGGAAGAGGTGGGAAGACAACATTCAAGAGTGCACTGGGCACTGTGTCAGGAGGAAGAAAGAGAGGCAGACAGAGGAAGAGGTGGGAAGACAACATCCAGGAGTAGACTGGGCACTGTGTCACGAGGAAGAAAGAGAGGCAGACAGAGGAAGAGGTTGGAAGACAACATCCAGGAGTAGACTGGGCACTGTGTCACGAGGAAGAAAGAGAGGCAGACAGAGGAAGAGGTGGGAAGACAACATCCAGGAGTAGACTGGGCACTGTGTCACGAGGAAGAAAGAGAGGCAGACAGAGGAAGGGGTGGTAAGACAACACCCAGGAGTAGACTGGGCACTGTGTCACGAGGAAGAAAGAGAGGCAGACAGAGGAAGAGGTGGGAAGACAACATTCAAGAGTGGACTGGGCACTGTGTCACGAGGAAGAAAGAGAGGCAGACAGAGGAAGACGTGGGAAGACAACATCCAGGAGTAGACTGGGCACAGTGTCAGGAGGAAGAAAGAGAGGCAGACAGAGGAAGAGGTGGGAAGACAACATCCAGGAGTGGACTGGGCACTGTGTCAGGAGGAAGAAAGAGAGGCAGACAGAGGAAGAGGTGGGAAGACAACATCCAGGAGTAGACTGGGCACTGTGTCACGAGGAAGAAAGAGAGGCAGACAGAGGAAGAGGTGGGAAGACAACATCCAGGAGTAGACTGGGCACTGTGTCACGAGGAAGAAAGAGAGGCAGACAGAGGAAGAGGTGGGAAGACAACATCCAGGAGTGGACTGGGCACTGTGTCAGGAGGAAGAAAGAGAGGCAGACAGAGGAAGAGGTGGGAAGACAACATCCAGGAGTAGACTGGGCACTGTGTCACGAGGAAGAAAGAGAGGCAGACAGAGGAAGAGGTGGGAAGACAACATCCAGGAGTAGACTGGGCACTGTGTCACGAGGAAGAAAGAGAGGCAGACAGAGGAAGGGGTGGGAAGACAACACCCAGGAGTAGACTGGGCACTGTGTCACGAGGAAGAAAGAGAGGCAGACAGAGGAAGGGGTGGGAAGACAACACCCAGGAGTAGACTGGGCACTGTGTCACGAGGAAGAAAGAGAGGCAGACAGAGGAAGAGGTGGGAAGACAACATTCAAGAGTGGACTGGGCACTGTGTCAGGAGGAAAAAAGAGAGGGAGACAGAGGAAGAGGTGAGAAGACAACATTCAGGAGTGGACTGGGCACTGTGTCACGAGGAAGAAAGAGAGGCAGACAGAGGAAGACGTGGGAAGACAACATCCAGGAGTAGACTGGGCACTGTGTCAGGAGGAAGAAAGAGAGGCAGACAGAGGAAGAGGTGGGAAGACAACATCCAGGAGTGGACTGGGCACTGTGTCAGGAGGAAGAAAGAGAGGCAGACAGAGGAAGAGGTGGGAAGACAACATCCAAGAGTAGACTGGGCACTGTGTCACGAGGAAGAAAGAGAGGCAGACAGAGGAAGAGGTTGGAAGACAACATCCAGGAGTAGACTGGGCACTGTGTCACGAGGAAGAAAGAGAGGCAGACAGAGGAAGAGGTGGGAAGACAACATCCAGGAGTAGACTGGGCACTGTGTCACGAGGAAGAAAGAGAGGCAGACAGAGGAAGAGGTTGGAAGACAACATCCAGGAGTAGACTGGGCACTGTGTCACGAGGAAGAAAGAGAGGCAGACAGAGGAAGAGGTGGGAAGACAACATCCAGGAGTAGACTGGGCACTGTGTCACGAGGAAGAAAGAGAGGCAGACAGAGGAAGGGGTGGTAAGACAACACCCAGGAGTAGACTGGGCACTGTGTCACGAGGAAGAAAGAGAGGCAGACAGAGGAAGAGGTGGGAAGACAACATTCAAGAGTGGACTGGGCACTGTGTCACGAGGAAGAAAGAGAGGCAGACAGAGGAAGACGTGGGAAGACAACATCCAGGAGTAGACTGGGCACTGTGTCAGGAGGAAGAAAGAGAGGCAGACAGAGGAAGAGGTGGGAAGACAACATCCAGGAGTGGACTGGGCACTGTGTCAGGAGGAAGAAAGAGAGGCAGACAGAGGAAGAGGTGGGAAGACAACATCCAGGAGTAGACTGGGCACTGTGTCACGAGGAAGAAAGAGAGGCAGACAGAGGAAGAGGTGGGAAGACAACATCCAGGAGTAGACTGGGCACTGTGTCACGAGGAAGAAAGAGAGGCAGACAGAGGAAGGGGTGGGAAGACAACATCCAGGAGTGGACTGGACACTGTGCCAGGAGGAAGAAAGAGAGGCAGACAGAGGAAGGGGTGGGAAGACAACATCCAGGAGTGGACTGGACACTGTGCCAGGAGGAAGAAAGAGAGGGAGACAGAGGAAGGGGTGGGAAGACAACATCCAGGAGTGGACTGGGCACTGTGTCAGGAGGAAGAAAGAGAGGGAGACAGAGGAAGAGGTGGGAAGACAACATCCAGGAGTGGACTGGACACTGTGTCACGAGGAAGAAAGAGAGGCAGACAGAGGAAGAGGTGGGAAGACAACATCCAGGAGTACCGGGTAGACTGGGCACTGTGTCACGAGGAAGAAAGAGAGGCAGACAGAGGAAGAGGTGGGAAGACAACATCCAGGAGTGGACTGGGCACTGTGTCACGAGGAAGAAAGAGAGACAGACAGAGGAAGAGGTGGGAAGACAACATCCAGGAGTAGACTGGACACTGTGTCACGAGGAAGAAAGAGAGGCAGACAGAGGAAGAGGTGGGAAGACAACATCCAGGAGTGGACTGGACACTGTGTCACGAGGAAGAAAGAGAGGCAGACAGAGGAAGAGGTTGGAAGACAACATCCAGGAGAGGACTGGACACTGTGTCAGGAGGAAGAAAGAGAGACAGACAGAGGAAGAGGTTGGAAGACAACATCCAGGAGTAGACTGGGCACTGTGTCACGAGGAAGAAAGAGAGGCAGACAGAGGAAGAGGTGGGAAGACAACATCCAGGAGTAGACTGGACACTGTGTCACGAGGAAGAAAGAGAGGCAGACAGAGGAAGAGGTGGGAAGACAACATCCAGGAGTAGACTGGGCACTGTGTCACGAGGAAGAAAGAGAGGCAGACAGAGGAAGAGGTGGGAAGACAACATCCAGGAGTAGACTGGGCACTGTGTCACGAGGAAGAAAGAGAGGCAGACAGAGGAAGACGTGGGAAGACAACATCCAGGAGTAGACTGGGCACTGTGTCACGAGGAAGAAAGAGAGGCAGACAGAGGAAGAGGTTGGAAGACAACATCCAGGAGTAGACTGGGCACTGTGTCACGAGGAAGAAAGAGAGGCAGACAGAGGAAGAGGTTGGAAGACAACATCCAGGAGTAGACTGGACACTGTGTCACGAGGAAGAAAGAGAGGCAGACAGAGGAAGACGTGGGAAGACAACATCCAGGAGTAGACTGGGCACTGTGTCACGAGGAAGAAAGAGAGGCAGACAGAGGAAGAGGTGGGAAGACAACATCCAGGAGTAGACTGGGCACTGTGTCACGAGGAAGAAAGAGAGGCAGACAGAGGAAGAGGTTGGAAGACAACATCCAGGAGTGGACTGGGCACTGTGTCACGAGGAAGAAAGAGAGGCAGACAGAGGAAGAGGTGGGAAGACAACATCCAGGAGTGGACTGGGCACTGTGTCACGAGGAAGAAAGAGAGGCAGACAGAGGAAGAGGTGGGAAGACAACATCCAGGAGTGGACTGGGCACTGTATCACGAGGAAGAAAGAAAGGCAGACAGAGGAAGAGGTTGGAAGACAACATCCAGGAGTAGACTGGACACTGTGTCACGAGGAAGAAAGAGAGGCAGACAGAGGAAGACGTGGGAAGACAACATCCAGGAGTAGACTGGGCACTGTGTCACGAGGAAGAAAGAAAGGCAGACAGAGGAAGACGTGGGAAGACAACATCCAGGAGTGGACTGGGCACTGTGTCACGAGGAAGAAAGAGAGGCAGACAGAGGAAGAGGTTGGAAGACAACATCCAGGAGTAGACTGGACACTGTGTCACGAGGAAGAAAGAGAGGCAGACAGAGGAAGACGTGGGAAGACAACATCCAGGAGTAGACTGGGCACTGTGTCACGAGGAAGAAAGAAAGGCAGACAGAGGAAGACGTGGGAAGACAACATCCAGGAGTGGACTGGGCACTGTGTCACGAGGAAGAAAGAGAGGCAGACAGAGGAAGACGTGGAAAGACAACATCCAGGAGTAGACTGGGCACTGTGTCACGAGGAAGAAAGAGAGGCAGACAGAGGAAGACGTGGGAAGACAACATCCAGGAGTGGACTGGGCACTGTGTCACGAGGAAGAAAGAGAGGCAGACAGAGGAAGACGTGGGAAGACAACATCCAGGAGTGGACTGGGCACTGTGTCACGAGGAAGAAAGAGAGGCAGACAGAGGAAGACGTGGAAAGACAACATCCAGGAGTAGACTGGGCACTGTGTCACGAGGAAGAAAGAGAGGCAGACAGAGGAAGGGGTGGGAAGACAACATCCAGGAGTAGACTGGGCACTGTGTCACCAGGAAGAAAGAGAGGCAGACAGAGGAAGAGGTGGGAAGACAACATCCAGGAGTAGACTGGGCACTGTGTCACGAGGAAGAAAGAGAGGCAGACAGAGGAAGAGGTGGGAAGACAACATCCAGGAGTGGACTGGGCACTGTGTCACGAGGAAGAAAGAGAGGCAGACAGAGGAAGAGGTGGGAAGACAACATCCAGGAGTGGACTGGGCACTGTATCACGAGGAAGAAAGAAAGGCAGACAGAGGAAGAGGTTGGAAGACAACATCCAGGAGTGGACTGGGCACTGTGTCACGAGGAAGAAAGAGAGGCAGACAGAGGAAGAGGTTGGAAGACAACATCCAAAAGTAGACTGGGCACTGTGTCACGAGGAAGAAAGAGAGGCAGACAGAGGAAGAGGTGGGAAGACAACATCCAAAAGTAGACTGGACACTGTGTCGCGAGGAAGAAAGAGAGGCAGACAGAGGAAGAGGTGGGAAGACAACATCCAAAAGTAGACTGGGCACTGTGTCACGAGGAAGAAAGAGAGGCAGACAGAGGAAGAGGTTGGAAGACAACATCCAGGAGTGGACTGGGCACTGTGTCACGAGGAAGAAAGAGAGGCAGACAGAGGAAGAGGTTGGAAGACAACATCCAGGAGTGGACTGGGCACTGTGTCACGAGGAAGAAAGAGAGGCAGACAGAGGAAGAGGTGGGAAGACAACATCCAGGAGTGGACTGGACACTGTGTCACGAGGAAGAAAGAGAGGCAGACAGAGGAAGAGGTTGGAAGACAACATCCAGGAGTGGACTGGACACTGTGTCACGAGGAAGAAAGAGAGGCAGACAGAGGAAGAGGTGGGAAGACAACATCCAGGAGTAGACTGGACACTGTGTCACGAGGAAGAAAGAGAGGCAGACAGAGGAAGACGTGGGAAGACAACATCCAGGAGTAGACTGGGCACTGTGTCACGAGGAAGAAAGAGAGGCAGACAGAGGAAGACGTGGGAAGACAACATCCAGGAGTAGACTGGACACTGTGTCACGAGGAAGAAAGAGAGGCAGACAGAGGAAGAGGTGGGAAGACAACATCCAGGAGTAGACTGGGCACTGTGTCACGAGGAAGAAAGAGAGGCAGACAGAGGAAGAGGTGGGAAGACAACATCCAGGAGTAGACTGGGCACTGTGTCACGAGGAAGAAAGAGAGGCAGACAGAGGAAGACGTGGGAAGACAACATCCAGGAGTAGACTGGGCACTGTGTCACGAGGAAGAAAGAGAGGCAGACAGAGGAAGACGTGGGAAGACAACATCCAGGAGTGGACTGGGCACTGTGTCACGAGGAAGAAAGAGAGGCAGACAGAGGAAGAGGTTGGAAGACAACATCCAAAAGTAGACTGGGCACTGTGTCACGAGGAAGAAAGAGAGGCAGACAGAGGAAGAGGTTGGAAGACAACATCCAGGAGTACACTGGGCACTGTGTCACGAGGAAGAAAGAGAGGCAGATAGAGGAAGAGGTTGGAAGACAACATCCAGGAGTGGACTGGGCACTGTGTCACGAGGAAGAAAGAGAGGCAGACAAAGGAAGAGGTTGGAAGACAACATCCAGGAGTAGACTGGGCACTGTGTCACGAGGAAGAAAGAGAGGCAGACACAGGAACAGGTGGGAAGACAACATCCAGGAGTGGACTGGGCACTGTGTCACGAGGAAGAAAGAGAGGCAGACAGAGGAAGAGCTGGGAAGACAACATCCAGGAGTAGACTGGGCACTGTGTCACTAGGAAGAAAGAGAGGCAGACATAGGAAGAGCTGAGAAGACAACATCCAGGAGTAGACTGGACACTGTGTCACGAGGAAGAAAGAGAGGCAGACAGAGGAAGAGGTTGGAAGACAACATCCAAAAGTAGACTGGGCACTGTGTCACGAGGAAGAAAGAGAGGCAGACAGAGGAAGAGGTGGGAAGACAACATCCAAAAGTAGAATGGGCACTGTGTCGCGAGGAAGAAAGAGAGGCAGACAGAGGAAGAGGTGGGAAGACAACATCCAAAAGTAGACTGGGCACTGTGTCACGAGGAAGAAAGAGAGGCAGACAGAGGAAGAGGTTGGAAGACAACATCCAGGAGTGGACTGGGCACTGTGTCACGAGGAAGAAAGAGAGGCAGACAGAGGAAGACGTGGGAAGACAACATCCAGGAGTGGACTGGGCACTGTGTCACGAGGAAGAAAGAGAGGCAGACAGAGGAAGAGGTTGGAAGACAACATCCAGGAGTGGACTGGACACTGTGTCACGAGGAAGAAAGAGAGGCAGACAGAGGAAGAGGTGGGAAGACAACATCCAGGAGTAGACTGGACACTGTGTCACGAGGAAGAAAGAGAGGCAGACAGAGGAAGACGTGGGAAGACAACATCCAGGAGTAGACTGGGCACTGTGTCACGAGGAAGAAAGAGAGGCAGACAGAGGAAGACGTGGGAAGACAACATCCAGGAGTGGACTGGGCACTGTGTCACGAGGAAGAAAGAGAGGCAGACAGAGGAAGACGTGGGAAGACAACATCCAGGAGTAGACTGGGCACTGTGTCACGAGGAAGAAAGAGAGGCAGACAGAGGAAGACGTGGGAAGACAACATCCAGGAGTAGACTGGGCACTGTGTCACGAGGAAGAAAGAGAGGCAGACAGAGGAAGACGTGGGAAGACAACATCCAGGAGTAGACTGGGCACTGTGTCACGAGGAAGAAAGAGAGGCAGACAGAGGAAGAGGTGGGAAGACAACATCCAGGAGTAGACTGGGCACTGTGTCACGAGGAAGAAAGAGAGGCAGACAGAGGAAGAGGTGGGAAGACAACATCCAGGAGTAGACTGGGCACTGTGTCACGAGGAAGAAAGAGAGGCAGACAGAGGAAGACGTGGGAAGACAACATCCAGGAGTAGACTGGGCACTGTGTCACGAGGAAGAAAGAGAGGCAGACAGAGGAAGACGTGGGAAGACAACATCCAGGAGTGGACTGGGCACTGTGTCACGAGGAAGAAAGAGAGGCAGACAGAGGAAGAGGTTGGAAGACAACATCCAAAAGTAGACTGGGCACTGTGTCACGAGGAAGAAAGAGAGGCAGACAGAGGAAGAGGTTGGAAGACAACATCCAGGAGTAGACTGGGCACTGTGTCACGAGGAAGAAAGAGAGGCAGACAGAGGAAGAGGTTGGAAGACAACATCCAGGAGTGGACTGGGCACTGTGTCACGAGGAAGAAAGAGAGGCAGACAAAGGAAGAGGTTGGAAGACAACATCCAGGAGTAGACTGGGCACTGTGTCACGAGGAAGAAAGAGAGGCAGACAGAGGAAGAGGTGGGAAGACAACATCCAGGAGTGGACTGGGCACTGTGTCACGAGGAAGAAAGAGAGGCAGACAGAGGAAGAGCTGGGAAGACAACATCCAGGAGTAGACTGGGCACTGTGTCACTAGGAAGAAAGAGAGGCAGACATAGGAAGAGCTGAGAAGACAACATCCAGGAGTAGACTGGACACTGTGTCACGAGGAAGAAAGAGAGGCAGACAGAGGAAGAGGTTGGAAGACAACATCCAAAAGTAGACTGGGCACTGTGTCACGAGGAAGAAAGAGAGGCAGACAGAGGAAGAGGTGGGAAGATAACATCCAAAAGTAGACTGGGCACTGTGTCGCGAGGAAGAAAGAGAGGCAGACAGAGGAAGAGGTGGGAAGACAACATCCAGGAGTAGACTGGGCACTGTGTCACGAGGAAGAAAGAGAGGCAGACAGAGGAAGAGGTGGGAAGACAACATCCAGGAGTAGACTGGGCACTGTGTCACGAGGAAGAAAGAGAGGCAGACAGAGGAAGGGGTGGGAAGACAACATCCAGGAGTGGACTGGACACTGTGCCAGGAGGAAGAAAGAGAGGCAGACAGAGGAAGGGGTGGGAAGACAACATCCAGGAGTGGACTGGACACTGTGCCAGGAGGAAGAAAGAGAGGGAGACAGAGGAAGGGGTGGGAAGACAACATCCAGGAGTGGACTGGGCACTGTGTCAGGAGGAAGAAAGAGAGGGAGACAGAGGAAGAGGTGGGAAGACAACATCCAGGAGTGGACTGGACACTGTGTCACGAGGAAGAAAGAGAGGCAGACAGAGGAAGAGGTGGGAAGACAACATCCAGGAGTACCGGGTAGACTGGGCACTGTGTCACGAGGAAGAAAGAGAGGCAGACAGAGGAAGAGGTGGGAAGACAACATCCAGGAGTGGACTGGGCACTGTGTCACGAGGAAGAAAGAGAGACAGACAGAGGAAGAGGTGGGAAGACAACATCCAGGAGTAGACTGGACACTGTGTAACGAGGAAGAAAGAGAGGCAGACAGAGGAAGAGGTGGGAAGACAACATCCAGGAGTGGACTGGACACTGTGTCACGAGGAAGAAAGAGAGGCAGACAGAGGAAGAGGTTGGAAAACAACATCCAGGAGTGGACTGGACACTGTGTCAGGAGGAAGAAAGAGAGACAGACAGAGGAAGAGGTTGGAAGACAACATCCAGGAGTAGACTGGGCACTGTGTCACGAGGAAGAAAGAGAGGCAGACAGAGGAAGAGGTGGGAAGACAACATCCAGGAGTAGACTGGACACTGTGTCACGAGGAAGAAAGAGAGGCAGACAGAGGAAGAGGTGGGAAGACAACATCCAGGAGTAGACTGGGCACTGTGTCACGAGGAAGAAAGAGAGGCAGACAGAGGAAGAGGTGGGAAGACAACATCCAGGAGTAGACTGGGCACTGTGTCACGAGGAAGAAAGAGAGGCAGACAGAGGAAGAGGTTGGAAGACAACATCCAGGAGTAGACTGGGCACTGTGTCACGAGGAAGAAAGAGAGGCAGACAGAGGAAGAGGTTGGAAGACAACATCCAGGAGTAGACTGGACACTGTGTCACGAGGAAGAAAGAGAGGCAGACAGAGGAAGACGTGGGAAGACAACATCCAGGAGTAGACTGGGCACTGTGTCACGAGGAAGAAAGAGAGGCAGACAGAGGAAGAGGTGGGAAGACAACATCCAGGAGTAGACTGGGCACTGTGTCACGAGGAAGAAAGAGAGGCAGACAGAGGAAGAGGTTGGAAGACAACATCCAGGAGTGGACTGGGCACTGTGTCACGAGGAAGAAAGAGAGGCAGACAGAGGAAGAGGTGGGAAGACAACATCCAGGAGTGGACTGGGCACTGTGTCACGAGGAAGAAAGAGAGGCAGACAGAGGAAGAGGTGGGAAGACAACATCCAGGAGTGGACTGGGCACTGTATCACGAGGAAGAAAGAAAGGCAGACAGAGGAAGAGGTTGGAAGACAACATCCAGGAGTAGACTGGACACTGTGTCACGAGGAAGAAAGAGAGGCAGACAGAGGAAGACGTGGGAAGACAACATCCAGGAGTAGACTGGGCACTGTGTCACGAGGAAGAAAGAAAGGCAGACAGAGGAAGACGTGGGAAGACAACATCCAGGAGTGGACTGGGCACTGTGTCACGAGGAAGAAAGAGAGGCAGACAGAGGAAGAGGTTGGAAGACAACATCCAGGAGTAGACTGGACACTGTGTCACGAGGAAGAAAGAGAGGCAGACAGAGGAAGACGTGGGAAGACAACATCCAGGAGTAGACTGGGCACTGTGTCACGAGGAAGAAAGAAAGGCAGACAGAGGAAGACGTGGGAAGACAACATCCAGGAGTGGACTGGGCACTGTGTCACGAGGAAGAAAGAGAGGCAGACAGAGGAAGACGTGGAAAGACAACATCCAGGAGTAGACTGGGCACTGTGTCACGAGGAAGAAAGAGAGGCAGACAGAGGAAGACGTGGGAAGACAACATCCAGGAGTGGACTGGGCACTGTGTCACGAGGAAGAAAGAGAGGCAGACAGAGGAAGACGTGGGAAGACAACATCCAGGAGTGGACTGGGCACTGTGTCACGAGGAAGAAAGAGAGGCAGACAGAGGAAGACGTGGAAAGACAACATCCAGGAGTAGACTGGGCACTGTGTCACGAGGAAGAAAGAGAGGCAGACAGAGGAAGGGGTGGGAAGACAACATCAAGGAGTAGACTGGGCACTGTGTCACCAGGAAGAAAGAGAGGCAGACAGAGGAAGAGGTGGGAAGACAACATCCAGGAGTAGACTGGGCACTGTGTCACGAGGAAGAAAGAGAGGCAGACAGAGGAAGAGGTGGGAAGACAACATCCAGGAGTGGACTGGGCACTGTGTCACGAGGAAGAAAGAGAGGCAGACAGAGGAAGAGGTGGGAAGACAACATCCAGGAGTGGACTGGGCACTGTATCACGAGGAAGAAAGAAAGGCAGACAGAGGAAGAGGTTGGAAGACAACATCCAGGAGTGGACTGGGCACTGTGTCACGAGGAAGAAAGAGAGGCAGACAGAGGAAGAGGTTGGAAGACAACATCCAAAAGTAGACTGGGCACTGTGTCACGAGGAAGAAAGAGAGGCAGACAGAGGAAGAGGTGGGAAGACAACATCCAAAAGTAGACTGGGCACTGTGTCGCGAGGAAGAAAGAGAGGCAGACAGAGGAAGAGGTGGGAAGACAACATCCAAAAGTAGACTGGGCACTGTGTCACGAGGAAGAAAGAGAGGCAGACAGAGGAAGAGGTTGGAAGACAACATCCAGGAGTGGACTGGGCACTGTGTCACGAGGAAGAAAGAGAGGCAGACAGAGGAAGAGGTTGGAAGACAACATCCAAAAGTAGACTGGGCACTGTGTCACGAGGAAGAAAGAGAGGCAGACAGAGGAAGAGGTTGGAAGACAACATCCAGGAGTGGACTGGACACTGTGTCACGAGGAAGAAAGAGAGGCAGACAGAGGAAGAGGTTGGAAGACAACATCCAGGAGTGGACTGGGCACTGTGTCACGAGGAAGAAAGAGAGGCAGACAGAGGAAGAGGTGGGAAGACAACATCCAGGAGTGGACTGGACACTGTGTCACGAGGAAGAAAGAGAGGCAGACAGAGGAAGAGGTTGGAAGACAACATCCAGGAGTGGACTGGACACTGTGTCACGAGGAAGAAAGAGAGGCAGACAGAGGAAGAGGTGGGAAGACAACATCCAGGAGTAGACTGGACACTGTGTCACGAGGAAGAAAGAGAGGCAGACAGAGGAAGACGTGGGAAGACAACATCCAGGAGTAGACTGGGCACTGTGTCACGAGGAAGAAAGAGAGGCAGACAGAGGAAGACGTGGGAAGACAACATCCAGGAGTGGACTGGGCACTGTGTCACGAGGAAGAAAGAGAGGCAGACAGAGGAAGACGTGGGAAGACAACATCCAGGAGTAGACTGGGCACTGTGTCACGAGGAAGAAAGAGAGGCAGACAGAGGAAGACGTGGGAAGACAACATCCAGGAGTAGACTGGGCACTGTGTCACGAGGAAGAAAGAGAGGCAGACAGAGGAAGACGTGGGAAGACAACATCCAGGAGTAGACTGGACACTGTGTCACGAGGAAGAAAGAGAGGCAGACAGAGGAAGAGGTGGGAAGACAACATCCAGGAGTAGACTGGGCACTGTGTCACGAGGAAGAAAGAGAGGCAGACAGAGGAAGAGGTGGGAAGACAACATCCAGGAGTAGACTGGGCACTGTGTCACGAGGAAGAAAGAGAGGCAGACAGAGGAAGACGTGGGAAGACAACATCCAGGAGTAGACTGGGCACTGTGTCACGAGGAAGAAAGAGAGGCAGACAGAGGAAGACGTGGGAAGACAACATCCAGGAGTGGACTGGGCACTGTGTCACGAGGAAGAAAGAGAGGCAGACAGAGGAAGAGGTTGGAAGACAACATCCAAAAGTAGACTGGGCACTGTGTCACGAGGAAGAAAGAGAGGCAGACAGAGGAAGAGGTTGGAAGACAACATCCAGGAGTAGACTGGGCACTGTGTCACGAGGAAGAAAGAGAGGCAGACAGAGGAAGAGGTTGGAAGACAACATCCAGGAGTGGACTGGGCACTGTGTCACGAGGAAGAAAGAGAGGCAGACAAAGGAAGAGGTTGGAAGACAACATCCAGGAGTAGACTGGGCACTGTGTCACGAGGAAGAAAGAGAGGCAGACAGAGGAAGAGGTGGGAAGACAACATCCAGGAGTGGACTGGGCACTGTGTCACGAGGAAGAAAGAGAGGCAGACAGAGGAAGAGCTGGGAAGACAACATCCAGGAGTAGACTGGGCACTGTGTCACTAGGAAGAAAGAGAGGCAGACATAGGAAGAGCTGAGAAGACAACATCCAGGAGTAGACTGGACACTGTGTCACGAGGAAGAAAGAGAGGCAGACAGAGGAAGAGGTTGGAAGACAACATCCAAAAGTAGACTGGGCACTGTGTCACGAGGAAGAAAGAGAGGCAGACAGAGGAAGAGGTGGGAAGACAACATCCAAAAGTAGAATGGGCACTGTGTCGCGAGGAAGAAAGAGAGGCAGACAGAGGAAGAGGTGGGAAGACAATATCCAAAAGTAGACTGGGCACTGTGTCACGAGGAAGAAAGAGAGGCAGACAGAGGAAGAGGTTGGAAGACAACATCCAGGAGTGGACTGGGCACTGTGTCACGAGGAAGAA
The DNA here is from genome assembly GCA_963995525.1 of Escarpia spicata. Taxonomy (NCBI): domain Eukaryota; kingdom Metazoa; phylum Annelida; class Polychaeta; order Sabellida; family Siboglinidae; genus Escarpia; species Escarpia spicata. Next base: position 18,534,698 of record OZ023215.1, read on the forward strand.
AGAGAGGCAGACAGAGGAAGACGTGGGAAGACAACATCCAGGAGTGGACTGGGCACTGTGTCACGAGGAAGAAAGAGAGGCAGACAGAGGAAGAGGTTGGAAGACAACATCCAGGAGTGGACTGGACACTGTGTCACGAGGAAGAAAGAGAGGCAGACAGAGGAAGAGGTGGGAAGACAACATCCAGGAGTAGACTGGACACTGTGTCACGAGGAAGAAAGAGAGGCAGACAGAGGAAGACGTGGGAAGACAACATCCAGGAGTAGACTGGGCACTGTGTCACGAGGAAGAAAGAGAGGCAGACAGAGGAAGACGTGGGAAGACAACATCCAGGAGTGGACTGGGCACTGTGTCACGAGGAAGAAAGAGAGGCAGACAGAGGAAGACGTGGGAAGACAACATCCAGGAGTAGACTGGGCACTGTGTCACGAGGAAGAAAGAGAGGCAGACAGAGGAAGACGTGGGAAGACAACATCCAGGAGTAGACTGGGCACTGTGTCACGAGGAAGAAAGAGAGGCAGACAGAGGAAGACGTGGGAAGACAACATCCAGGAGTAGACTGGACACTGTGTCACGAGGAAGAAAGAGAGGCAGACAGAGGAAGAGGTGGGAAGACAACATCCAGGAGTAGACTGGGCACTGTGTCACGAGGAAGAAAGAGAGGCAGACAGAGGAAGAGGTGGGAAGACAACATCCAGGAGTAGACTGGGCACTGTGTCACGAGGAAGAAAGAGAGGCAGACAGAGGAAGACGTGGGAAGACAACATCCAGGAGTAGACTGGGCACTGTGTCACGAGGAAGAAAGAGAGGCAGACAGAGGAAGACGTGGGAAGACAACATCCAGGAGTGGACTGGGCACTGTGTCACGAGGAAGAAAGAGAGGCAGACAGAGGAAGAGGTTGGAAGACAACATCCAAAAGTAGACTGGGCACTGTGTCACGAGGAAGAAAGAGAGGCAGACAGAGGAAGAGGTTGGAAGACAACATCCAGGAGTAGACTGGGCACTGTGTCACGAGGAAGAAAGAGAGGCAGACAGAGGAAGAGGTTGGAAGACAACATCCAGGAGTGGACTGGGCACTGTGTCACGAGGAAGAAAGAGAGGCAGACAAAGGAAGAGGTTGGAAGACAACATCCAGGAGTAGACTGGGCACTGTGTCACGAGGAAGAAAGAGAGGCAGACAGAGGAAGAGGTGGGAAGACAACATCCAGGAGTGGACTGGGCACTGTGTCACGAGGAAGAAAGAGAGGCAGACAGAGGAAGAGCTGGGAAGACAACATCCAGGAGTAGACTGGGCACTGTGTCACTAGGAAGAAAGAGAGGCAGACATAGGAAGAGCTGAGAAGACAACATCCAGGAGTAGACTGGACACTGTGTCACGAGGAAGAAAGAGAGGCAGACAGAGGAAGAGGTTGGAAGACAACATCCAAAAGTAGACTGGGCACTGTGTCACGAGGAAGAAAGAGAGGCAGACAGAGGAAGAGGTGGGAAGACAACATCCAAAAGTAGACTGGGCACTGTGTCACGAGGAAGAAAGAGAGGCAGACAGAGGAAGAGGTGGGAAGACAACATCCAAAAGTAGACTGGGCACTGTGTCGCGAGGAAGAAAGAGAGGCAGACAGAGGAAGAGGTGGGAAGACAACATCCAAAAGTAGACTGGGCACTGTGTCACGAGGAAGAAAGAGAGGCAGACAGAGGAAGAGGTTGGAAGACAACATCCAGGAGTGGACTGGGCACTGTGTCACGAGGAAGAAAGAGAGGCAGACAGAGGAAGAGGTTGGAAGACAACATCCAAAAGTAGACTGGGCACTGTGTCACGAGGAAGAAAGAGAGGCAGACAGAGGAAGAGGTTGGAAGACAACATCCAGGAGTGGACTGGGCACTGTGTCACGAGGAAGAAAGAGAGGCAGACAGAGGAAGAGGTTGGAAGACAACATCCAGGAGTGGACTGGGCACTGTGTCACGAGGAAGAAAGAGAGGCAGACAGAGGAAGAGCTGGGAAGACAACATCCAGGAGTAGACTGGGCACTGTGTCACTAGGAAGAAAGAGAGGCAGACATAGGAAGAGCTGAGAAGACAACATCCAGGAGTAGACTGGACACTGTGTCACGAGGAAGAAAGAGAGGCAGACAGAGGAAGAGGTTGGAAGACAACATCCAGGAGTAGACTGGGCACTGTGTCACGAGGAAGAAAGAGAGGCAGACAGAGGAAGACGTGGGAAGACAACATCCAGGAGTTGACTGGACACTGTGTCACGAGGAAGAAAGAGAGGCAGACAGAGGAAGAGGTTGGAAGACAACATCCAGGAGTGGACTGGGCACTGTGTCACGAGGAAGAAAGAGAGGCAGACAGAGGAAGAGGTTGGAAGACAACATCCAGGAGTAGACTGGGCACTGTGTCACGAGGAAGAAAGAGAGGCAGACAGAGGAAGAGGTTGGAAGACAACATCCAGGAGTAGACTGGGCACTGTGTCACGAGGAAGAAAGAGAGGCAGACAGAGGAAGAGGTGGGAAGACAACATCCAGGAGTGGACTGGGCACTGTGTCACGAGGAAGAAAGAGAGGCAGACAGAGGAAGAGGTGGGAAGACAACATTCAGGAGTGGACTGGATTGACCTTGGCACCTCCCAGTGGACGGCAGAGAATCAGGAGATGGCGAAAGCTCTCATTAAATCGTCAGTGGTTCCTCAACAACCGCATGGTTAAGGGAGAGAATACGAATTGGTGGGAGCTAGGACGTCTGTTACAACCGGTAATGTAATAATCGACCGGTAATGTAATAAAAACGACTAAGTTGATTATGATGACGATGATAATGAAGGTGATGATGATGGTGATAGTAATGATAACGAAGACAGTGATCACGAGGATGACAAATGATTACAATGACAATGACGAGGAAAATGAAGAAAATTAAGAGGTCACCATAGTAATGATAATGATTATAACGATGTGATTATGTTGACGGTGATGATGAAAAAAGTTAGTTAAATTAGGGGGACCTCTTATAACAAGGCATTGTTCTTCTAAAAAAGTATTGTTACAAAATGTGTTGGAAGTCATTAACATATTAACGAGCTGATAGTTTCAACACATTAAATAATCATCTCAAAACAATTAATGTCTTCTCAAAAAACGTTAATGGATCATTTCCAAAATATACGCGATGATTACAAATAATCGGCTGATCGTATCAACACATTACGGGATCATATCAAAACAATAATAGTCATATCTCAACTAAGGGATTTTCTCAAAAACGTAATATTAAAAACATAAATGTTCAATAAAACGATCAAGCTGATCGTCTCGATGAATTAAAAGATCATCTCACAAATAAAGGGGTCTTCTCAACTGAGTTAAGGGACCATTTCAAAACATAACAATATTTACTAAAATTAACTGGCTAATCACGTCAACTAATTCAGGGATCATCGCAAAACATTATGGGGGGTCCTCTAATCAAATATTAGGGACTTCTCAAAAACGTTATGGTATCGTTTCACCAAAAAATGTTAATATTTACTAAACAACAACTAATTGATCGTCCCAATAATTTTAGAAGACCATCATAGTATTAAATGGTCATCTCATAAAATAAAGGGTTTCCTAAAAAACACTAAGGGATCATTTCTAAAATAGACGTGTTGTTAAATTATATTTGGTTGATCATCGCAACATATTAAAGGATCTTCTCAACAAATAAATAGTCATCTTTCAATAAAGAGGTTTTCTCAAATGACTTAGGGGAAAGATCAAAATGTAATGTTAAGGAGTGTTATTATAAAATTATTAGAAACTTAAGGGTAATCTCAAAATAATAATAATAATAATAACGACGATCAGCTTAAACAGATAAATGAGTAATCTTAAAACATAAAGTTAAGTATACTGTCTATTAATTGAAAAGTTCGCATAAACGAATAACTGGCATCTAATGTATTTTAAGATATGCCTAATGGTAATATTAAGGAAGTATATCTCAAATATTCTAATCTCATCGGATTTCATTTATACAAACGAATAACGAGCACCTGTTGTCTCATTTTTATGGCTAGTATTAATATTATAGCTGCTTAATATAATCGTTTAATTTTTTTAGAAGACCCCCTATATTTTTAGATTAACGCTTAATTTGTTGAGACGATCAGCTCCTTTATGTGTTAATGACTACTTAGGTATTTTGTACTGACTTTTTTTTAGAAGACCCATGTTTTTATCAGGTGACCCCTTAATTTAATTTGATTCTATGAAATGATCCTGTCACGTGTTGAGATGATCTGCTAGTTTGTTTATATAATAGACCTCTCCAAAACTACTTAACAATTTGTCTTTAAATTGTTTGTGACACAATCTCTTATCATTAGGCATATTTAAAAATACATTGGCTGCTCGTTATTCGTTTATATTACCCTTTTAGTTGATTCAGATAACACTTAAGTTTTGGTTTTTGAGATTACCCCTGTTATTGTTTCAGTTGATTATTATTATTATTACTATTATTATTATTATTTAGAGATTACCCTTAAGTTTCTTATAATTTTATATTAGCACTCTTCAACATTACATTTTTAGATATCCCCTAAGTTGTTTGAGAAAACCCCTTTATTGAGAGGTGACTAGGTATTTTAAGACGATCCCTTAATGTGTTGAGATGATCAACCAATTATTTTAACAACACGTCTATTTTGGCAATGATCCCTTAACCTTTTTGAGAAGGCCCTTTTATTTTATGAGATGACCATTTAATGGTATGATGGTTTTTTATTTATTGTGACGATCAGTTAGTTGTTTTTAATGAACGTTTAAATTTAGTGAAACAACACAATAATGTATTTTGAGAAAACCCTATCATTGATGAGAAGACCCTTTAATGTTGAACCTGTTGACACGATCAGCCAGTTAATTTTAATCAATACTTGTATGTTTTGAAATGTTCCCTGAACGTAGTTGAAAAACCTCTTTATTTGTGAGATGAGCCTTTATTATTTTAAGATGATCTTTTAATTCATTAAGACGAACACCTTGTTCATTTTAATGAACATTTACAATTTGACCTTTGAGAAAACCCCTTTATTGAGAGATGAGCACTTATTGTTTTGAGATGATCCGTTAATGTGTTAGTGACTTCTTACATATTATATTATATTTTTTTAGAAGACCCATTCTTTTTATAATGTGTCCCCTTAATTTAATTAACTTTTTCGAGAAGATGGTCTTGATTCTATGAGATGACCCCGCCATGTATTGAGATGGCCAGCTAATTAATTATAAAATGAACCCTTAATGATTTCTTTAAAAAAAATTGTTAGATTGTTTTTGATATGATATTTAAAATACATGTTGTGCTTGTTGTTCGTTGATATGAATGAAGTCGAATGAGATTACACTGAACTTCAACTCTTAATTTTTTAAGATTACCCATTAATTGTTTCAGCTGTTCGTTTTTATTATTATTATTTTGAAACTACCCATTACACTTAAGTTTCTAGTAACTTTATGATATCACTCCGTAACATTGCATTTTGAGATGACCCCTTAATTTTATCATATGACGATTAGTGAACGTCAACAGGGTGTCAGCATGGTTAGCGGTTAGGATATCATTGTCGTTGTCCTCAACATCATAATAATCATTACCCTCAAGGTCATCATCTTTGTCATCATAATCATCACCATTATCATTGTCGTCGTCGGCGTCATCATAGTCATCATTGTCTTCATCTTCTTCCTCCTCGTCATCATTATTATTTATAACCCTCATCACCAATGACGTTATCAACATTATTAGCATTGTCTTGATAATTATATCATCATAATGATGATAATAATAATAATAATCATCATCATAATCACATCGTTATACTCATCATCATTACTAAGGTGACCCATTAATTGTCTTAATTTTCCTCGTCACCTTAATCATTTATCATCCTCGTCATCACCGTCTTCGTCATCATTACTAACATCACCATCATCATCTTCATTATCATCGTCATCATAATCAACTTAGTCGTTGTTATTACTTTACCGGTCGATTATTACATTATCAGTCGATTTATTACAATACCGGTCGATTTTTACGGTACCGGTTGTAACAAACGTCAGACGTACCCGTACGCTTATTAGGTCTGCAGCTGTAGTCAAAGGGCGGACCGTCGTCTGGCAAGCCGGGGATGTTGGGAGCCACCGCCTTAAGTTTCGTCAGAACCCGGCATGACCCTGTATGCACGACGTAGATCCAGTCAGACCGACGACTTGTCGGGCAAATGATGTAGCCAGGCCTGCACAAAAGAAGTTGATATTAAATAATTATTATAATTATGATTATGATTGATGTTGATGGTGTTGATGATAATAATAATAATTTTTATTATTATCTGGATGGCGATATGGAGAAAATCCGGAGCCGTGGAATTAAAGAAATATATCACTTGGAAAGAAATCAAGAAAACAGCGTACAACATAGTGCGTTGCAGGATCGTTGTTTCGGCCCTATGCTCAACTACGGTAGACTCAGGCCGAATCTGCCACATTGCCAATAAACATAGTTTTGAAACTGGGAGTTTTGTTTACCATTTGAACATGCTGCGGGGTCGAGACTTTCAAATTGCGAACATTGTTATGGGCTTACTAAACACAATTTGGCGGGCGGTGTACTTTCAACATTGTTGTTATAGTGTAAAAACATTATATTAATTAATTAATAAAAACAACTAAGAACAGACTGCTTCCCTTTATTTCTATACGATTCTGACCTGAAGTATGTGATCATGCAGGTGTCGGGGTCGTCCCAGGGCATGAGGTGGAGGGGGAAACCGTCGAACAGCGTCACCGTGCGTAGAAACTGGATGTGTCTCGGCGCCTTGTTTTTCTCCATGTGCATGAAGATGTCTACGAAGTCTTCGCCGCCCACCACCAGTAGTTCGATCTCAGTAAGGGACGTCACCGTCGCCTTGCGCACTGTCTTGTACATTATGGCCAGCTCCTGAGGGTAGGACGTACCACTTGTTACCGAGAACATCCACTTAACTAAGGTCAAAATGAAAAGCCACCATTAAACAGAATCCGCTGTTACATTTAAGCACGTCCGTGCGTTGACAACCTTCAGTATTGAAGATCACTGTTGTGGAGCGAAATCGATTTAAAGTTAGATAGCAAAATCGGGTTTATTTACGAATGTCGGTGAAACGGTCCGTGGAGTAGGCACACGTGTGGTGCGCATGGGCGCGCAAGCGCAGTGAATAACTTGACCTTTGACCACCAGTTATAATGTCGTGCCAGAACCCAGATAGAAGGTTAAGCTTAGTTCTGTATGTTTCTTGTTCTAAGTATTGTTTTATGCAAATAACGACACCGTTTATTGCATTTATGTTATTCTATGTACTCGAACAATTAAAACATTACACATAAATGCATTACTAACATAAATCACTTTTTAAACTACACCTACGTCTGGCATGCTCATAGCGTGTGCACTTCTGGCACGTAATTACTCTAAGCCCGCTACACCGGAACAGCTTCAGCGTTTAGTTTATATTTCCTTTCCTTTCCGAGAGCTATAACAAACGTTGGAACTACGGTTTTGTCGTTTGTCGCACCAACTGGTGGACAATGTATAAAGGTATTAATTAAGCATTAACATGAAATTCATTAGTGTTGCAATACCGATATGGCTTTGTCTTTGTAATCATTCTCTTGGAGAACTAGACTAGTTTATCTGTATATTATGCAAATGCCAACAGCGCGAATACGTTTAAAAAATGACAAATACCTCAGAAGGGTGGGTGTCACATTATAGATACAAAATGTTGGACTCTGTGTCTCCCTTGTCAACTTGCGATCGGGGTTGGTGCTCTTGTTCAATTTTGTAAAGTGTTGTTAAATCTGATCTATTAGACACAAAGGAGGCTGCCACTGAGCGCATTTTCCAACAACACCTACAAAACTCGCCGTGCAGTGACTTTATTTGTCGTAGACCAGTGTGGTTACATGGTTAAGTTTAGTTTGGAGACACAATAT
>OZ023215.1:18542916-18550416 GCA_963995525.1 Escarpia spicata
ACACACACACACACACACACACACACACACACACACACACACACACACACACACACACACACACACACACACACACACACACACACACACACACACCCAGATACACACACACACACACACACACACACACACACACACACACACACACACACACACACACACACACACACACACACACACACACACACACACACACACACACACACACACACACACACACACCACACACACACACACACACACACACACACACACACACACACACACACATATATATATATACATATATATGTATATATATACATATATAATGTATATAATATATTAAGAGCGGTTTACACGAGCGATGTGTGCCCTATGCGTTAGGCGTCACCGCGTTGCATGCACGATATATTTAATGCGCAGCCAAGTAATATATATCTTAAACGGCTGACATGTCTACACACGAGACCTTGACCTGAGGTACATTGACTCGCGCCATTCCCAATTTTAGCTTTGGTGAAAGGTTCCGCTATATGAGCTGCTAGTGTATGTAGCCAATTGACCACTACACTACCTAAAAATCGCCGCCGCCTACCAGCCAAACTGGGATCATTCCTAATTCACCCGACAAAGAAAGTCGTCTCAGCCCGTAAACTGACCACGCCAATACAGATTGTGGAGCGCAGTAGCGCAGCGGTAAGACCTCCGGACTGTCGACTGAGAGAACGCGGGTTCGAATCCCGTGGCGGCGGTGTCGAACCTTGGGCAAGTTCGTTTACTCTACATTGCTTCAGTTCACTCAGCTGTATGAATGAGTACCTGGCTATAGACAATGGTGGATATTTGTGTACGAATAGTCTTTCGCGCATTAATTGCAGCGTGGGTGAATGCTTCCCAGAGAAGTCGAGAAGTGTTCGATTGAACAGGTCTGCCAGGGAGTAAAGTGTAAAAGCGCTTTGAGCAGTCCTGAGGACTGGATACTACGCTATAAGAACTTACCTTTACAGATGGTGTTATCACGCGACACCGTGTCGGCCGATTAATCGGACAAATAATGTAATCGCTCATATAACCCGACCTACACCAGGCTATCATTTTAAGTACAATACATTAAGGTTATTGGATGCTGACTTTATAGCAAATGTGTGTGGGTGTGTTTGCTCGTGCATGTGTGTGTGTGCATGCGCGCGCGTACGTTTGTGTTTGTTTATGTTAAATTCAGTCATATGTTTGTGTTTGCTTATGTGTATTTTGGCACGGGTGTTCAGAAGACGAAAAACAAATAAGTAATATGTAATGTTAATGAAACATCCAGTTATCGTGCGCCAGGTATCGTTTGCATGTGTTATTAATTAACAACATAGCATGCGTTCTCACCTTTACCGGATAGAACTATGTAGAAGTTCTCTGCCGGATGACCTTTTCTAATGATCACCCTCTTCGGTTCGTACCTGTAATTAATGTTTTAATTCAAGTGAGTGATCCATATTAACACGCTGATGTTATACCATCATAGCAACTCTGCGAAATGCTCACAGCCCGAGTTACTGTAAAAAATTACAGCATGCGTAGTAATTTTGAAATTAAAGATGGTGGCCATCATCACAACGACGAGGACGTTTGACAATATTATATACACCCATTCTACCGTGTTGCATACAGCGGGGACATCGCATCCAAATAATAGCGTATTTATTTGGAAATACTTGCCATTACTTCATCTCAGTTCCCATCCACCAAACAACTTTTAAACACCAACTACACAACTACAAACTACAACGACACGACTTTGCAACCGCCATTGTAGTAAGTTGAAAACACTACCCCTCGAAAACACTACCGTAGTATTTTGAGCGTACTTTCAAAACACACCGTGTACTACTATATAAATTCCTGATTTTGTAATTTCTATGTCTTTGGGGCCATGTAAAAGTATGCATCGCTTGGTGGGAAGCCGTGGGGTATCCGGGCAAGCGATGCGTAGCTTTACATGGGGTAGGGTATCTTGGCAATAAGGATTACGTTAAGATTAAAAACAAAGCTATTGACACCAGACTGATGTTATTAATAAACCTCGTCGTGTCAGCGATAAGTTCGCGGAGTGCAAAAGTGCGAGCAGTCACTGCATTTTTAAATTGCTTTGTCGTCAGCGGAACGTCTGGGGGAAACGTCCAGAAACGTACATATTAAAATATTCTGGGGGGGGGGGGGGGGTGGACGAAGGTAATAGCTGTGGAAATAGACTTGAGGTTCATGTATCGCTTTGTTCTCCAGAGATCCTAAATACACCACTACAACTTAGGCTTAATCATATAATGATGTTAGAGCAACGTTACTGGCTGGATAGATCTAGGTTAGTGAAATGAAACAGATACAAGTAACAGGCATGCAGGGCGGTCGTCGGTGTAATGGTTGGGAGCTTAAACAACCATAGACAAACCCAGCTGTTACCAACCCCAACAATAGCTGATTCCAACCACAACTAATTATAATAGTAACCTTAACATTAATTAATAATGAAATTCCACTCTAACTATTTAGTCCCATCATCTGATTGGCTCCAGCTATTACCTTAACAGCAATCATAACTGACTCCAATCATAACTAACAATAATAATTTTAACCCCCCTAATGAATAATGATATTTCACACTAACGATTTATTCCCGTCGTCTGACTGCGTTATACCGACGCTATGTTATATACAACCCTAACCCACCAAGATTGACTCCAACCATTACTAATTATAATAATAACCAGAATAATAATTAATAGCAATTTATTCCAGTCGTCTGCTTATCATATATTAACTATTACCGTCGTCTGACTAGTTCCAACGATTATGCAATAACTAACCTTAACCCCAACTAAATCAAACCATAACTAATAGTTATTATGGCACTAAACGTACATAATTAATAGTTTATGTCATTTCACACTAACTATTTATTTATATTGCCTAATTGGCTCCAACGATTACGAACTCGACCCTAGTGTATAGGATGATTCCCAAAGGTGACTAATGTAATTGGCTGGTAAGACATACTGACGGTAGTGTTTGGGAATTGGGTAGTGTTTTGAGCGTACGTAGGGGTAGTGTTTTGAACTTAACAGTAGTGTTTTGAGGGTACGCTCAAAACACTATGGTAGTGTTTTGAAAGTACGCTCAAAACACTACCGTAGCGATGGTTTATTTACGTCTTTCGGCCCTTGACTAGTGTTGATATATCTTTAAAGAGAGGCAGTCTATTCGTCTACCTTGAATTAACCAGTTCAGTAATTTGCAACAGGAAGTCTACTGTTTTGAACGTGGGAAAATAAGAAAGTGTTGAACATCAACAGGTAGAGCAGGTAACTCAGCCCAACTCGGCATTAAAGCTTGTTTTGAAACTGGGTGTTTTGTTTACCATTTGAACATGCTCCGGGGTCGTATATTCCAAATTGCGAACATTGCTACGGTCTTACTAAACACAATTTGGTGGGCAGCATACCTTCAACATAATTAGTATAATCTTAAGAACATCATATTAATTAACATATGAAAACTAGGAACAGATTGCCTCCTTGTAACATCTTCCTAAGATTTCAGTAAGTTGGGATAAAATATTACAAAAGTAAAACCGACTCCCTAAGTCACTCACGTTTCAATCCATCCCACCCTGGCGACCGCCTCCTGCATAGGAATCGGGAACTGGTTGAACTCTGGCATATTACTCCGTAGAGAGTGGAGGGCTATTCGTCGCTGTTCCTCCGTCCGGTCCGAAGGGTCCTTCGTCAGGATGGCCCTCGTCTCTATGCTCAACCTCGCCTGACGGGATTAATCGATCAATCGATTGATCAATCAATCGATCGATCAACCAATGAATGAATGAATCAATGAATGAATCGATCAATCGATCGATCGATCAATATTATTATAATAATAAGTATTATTATTATTATTGATTGATCGATAATAATACTTATTATTATAATAATAATTATAATAAAGAGTTTAATTCCTTGATGGCAATGAATTAAAGAGATTAATTATTTGCCATCACAATATATATATATATTTATATATATACTTATATATATACTTATATATATATATATTATATATATATATAATATATATATATAAGTATATATATAAATATATATATATGCGTATGTGTGCGTGTGCATGCGTGTGTGTAAGTGTGCGCGCATGTGTGTAGCTGTTAAATATGTCTAGTAACGCTGAACATCTTAATAAGTAGTTTGTCGAGAGATAGACAAGACGAACACAACGACAGCGTGAGTCTGACCTCTGTATGCGCCTTGAAGCTAAGTGGGTTGAAGCAAAGGTTCGGGCCGTAGCTGAACGTCTGACAGGTCAACAGGTGGTTGTTCGGGTCGAAGAGACCTCCCGAGTCAGAATTGCCCGCCTCTCCACTGAAACAGCACAGCACAAGTGTCCAAGTGTCAAGCACAAGAACGCAATGGTACAGTGAATAAAGCTTCGGACTCTCGACCGAGAGAACCAGGGTTCGAATCCTGTGCTGCCATGTCGAACCATGGTCAAGTTCGTTCACTCTACATTGCTCCAGTTCACTCAGCTGTATGGAGTACGTGGCTATGGACAGTGGTGGACGTTTGTGTATGAATATTCTTCACGCATTAATTGCAGCGTGGCTGGACGCTTCCCAGAGAAGTCGACTAAACACGTTTGCCAGGGAGTAAAGTGTAACACGCTTTGAGCTGTCCCGGGGACTGGATACATCGCGATATAACATAACCTTTATCGTGTTTTTTTATACAACAGCTTTCTCGTATGCCAACTAAATTAAATAAATAATAAATTAGTTCATAAACGTACAATACAGGGGTTCAATTTGTATATTCCCACGCATGCTTACACGTGCACACGCGTGCGCAACACATAAGACACATCAAAGCAACACTCGTCACATGTATTAGGTAAGAGAAAGACAATTTTAAAAGTTTTGACATAACCGTTATTTGGTGTGTTTCTTGTTATATAAAACTTAGGATTAGCTACAAAAAGAATATAATATGTTGTTTACTTTAGGTGGCTCCTACGATAGCGACCAATTTTTGTCTTAGTAGTAGTTTCCATTCCTACAGCAATTGTGACATTTTATTTTTATTGCAAAATATTTTTAATTATTTATTTTGTTAATTTGTATTTATATCTTACATTGCAAAATGCATATGTATACCTGTGTAGTTTGTACCGCTTTGCAATGCTAGCGGGAAAAATAGAAGTATCATTATCCAACTACATTAGGTGCATTGGTGAAGGTATAGGTACAGTTGAGTATTTAAACTAGATGCACAGGGGGATACTTAGAGCCACCTCAAATCTACAAGGAAAGGTTCACCAAATATCCATAGAAATGAACTTAGATGTGTATGCTTAAATGCCAGAAGCATAGTGAATAAGAGAAGCAATTTAGACGTCATGATTGCGGTTATAGACCCCGATATAATAGGCATCACAGAATCGTGGGCACATGAAGACATGGTAGATGCTGAATTAGCTGTATCGGGTTATGTCATGTTTAGAAAGGACAGACAAGAGAGAAGGGGAGGCGGAGTCATTCTGTATATTAAAGAATCCATACAGACATATGAAGTACAAATGAAAAGGGAAGCAGATTGCGAGGAAGCTATTTGGTGCAACATAGTTACCAGAAACTCAACATTAACAATAGGACTAGTTTATCGTAGTCCTAACATACGACAAGAGGATGATGTAAAACGGTACAATGCTATAAAGGATATAAGTAACGGGGAATGTGTTATAATGGGTGATTTTAATCATGGACATATTCAGTGGAAATCACTACATAGTGGTGGAGGTGATGACCAACAGTTTCTACATCTAATACAAGACTGCTTCCTTACCCAACATGTTTTGGAACCAACCAGAGGTGGGAATGTGTTGGATTTAGTAGTCACTTCTCAAAACGAATTAGTTGATAATGTTAAAATACATGAACCTTTGGGATTTAGTGACCATAACCAGATCCGTTTTAGTATAAAAGTACAATCAGGGAATAATTGTAAAAATCTATGGAGGAGAAACTTCAACAAAGGCAAACATAAAAAATATGAGAACATATTTAGCACACAGAGATTGGACTAACTCAGTGAAGGACAAGATGGCAACAGAATGTTGGACCATTTTGAAAAATAAGACTGAGGACATAATTGAAAGATTTGTTCCCCTAAAAAGCAAGGGAAAAGATCTATGAAGAAACACCTATCAAAATAAGCTATACGAAAGATTGCTTACAAACAAATTATGTGGAAAGTTTACAGAAACACTGGAAACATATAAGTTTATAACAACTACAAAGAGGCCCTTAACCTAGCTACATCCGTAATTCGAAAATCCAAACGAACGTTTGAACAAAAATAGGCGAATGATATAAAAATGATAGCAAGAGTTTCTACGCTTATGTAAGGAGTAAACAGAAGGTTCGAGATAAGATGGGACCAGTAGAAAGCCGTGCATGAAACGTAATATCTGATGGGTTTCAAATGGCAGAGGCCTTCAGAGGTATTTCAGCTCGGTGTTTACCACAGAAGATATAAATTCACTGCCATTACCAGATCATAAATTTAAGGGGGATGAATCAAATCAATTAGGGCAGTTGTTTGTTACTCCTGAAATGATATCAAAGAAAATATTAAGATGATGAAAGAAAACAAATCACCTGGAGTTGACAGGATACCACAAAAACTGCTTAAGGAAATTGCAAACCAAATCAGTATACAACTTGCTAAATTATTTAACTTGTCACTGAAAGAGAGAATCGTTCCACTAGAATGGAAAGAAGCAAATATTAAACCATTATTTAAAAAGAGATCGAGGAGCAAGACAGAGAATTACAGACCAGTGAGCTTAACATCAGTTTTATGCAAATTATTAGAAACGCTTATTAGAGACCGCATGGTGGAATTCCTTGTAAAACACAAACTAATAAACGAATCTCAACACAGGTTCCTGAAAGCTTGATCTTGTCTAACTAACATCTTATGTTTTTTAGAAGAAATTACAAAGTGGGTGGATGCTGAATGGATGTTGTCTACTTGGATTTTCAGAAAGCATTTGATAAAGTGCAACATCAAAGATTGTTACTTAAACTAAAAGCCCATGGTATAGACGATGGTGTGATCAGTCAGATACAAACATGGTTGACAGACAGAAGACAGAGAGTAATAGTAGAGGGGGAGGTTTCAAACTGGAAACCAGTTTGGAGTGGAGAGCCACAGGGGTCGGTGTTGGGACCTGTATTATTCTTGATATATATAAATGATTTGGATGATGATGTATCAAGTAAAGTACTGAAATTCGCAGACGATGCAAAAGTGTTCAGAACAGTTAAAACAGATACAGATAAACACACTTTACAGGATGATCTAGCCAAATTGGTCAAATGATCTGAAAAATTGCAAATGTTATTCAAATTTTGGGAAGTGTAAATGCATCCACATAGGACATGGAAATGTGAACAAAGAATAC